>LBNU01016500.1:12638-42858 GCA_014162995.1 Artemisia annua | reverse complement strand
TAGGTTTATAATGTGTATAATTAACCAAAGCTTTCACTTTGCACAAGTGAGCCACATCCATCGAATAATCGATTGCGTAAGCTAGGGTTAACTCATACACCACATAACAAGTAAATTGATTTTAATTACACTTGGGGTCTTCCCCAATTTTAGATCTATCTATAAATTACATGTGTAAAACTAGTTACTAACAATTAAAACAAATAACAAATCCATGACTAACATGCATGTTTCGTCATGGATTCATGCATAACAATTACCAATTAGTTCACATAAACACGTTGCAAACCTAGGGTTTCTAATCCAATTAATTAAAAAAAAAAATAAACCATAAACCCTAATTAGGGTTCATGGAAAATCGTACCCCCCCAAATTTAGGGTTAGGGTTCCGAAAATATTTTTTAAAACCCTAGATCTATAACTACAACATGTATATCTATAACAATCAAAGATACGTTTTTTATTGTTTTAGTAATCAATTACATGTTATACATGGCTCGTGATGCCACTGTTAGAATTTATGTACCATGACAATCATATATTTATTCTNTAATTAGGGTTCATGGAAAATCGTACCCCCCCAAATTTAGGGTTAGGGTTCCGAAAATATTTTTTAAAACCCTAGATCTATAACTACAACATGTATATCTATAACAATCAAAGATACGTTTTTTATTGTTTTAGTAATCAATTACATGTTATACATGGCTCGTGATGCCACTGTTAGAATTTATGTACCATGACAATCATATATTTATTCTAAAATCAAGTAGTCACATATGCGGAAGCGTAGGATCAAGTATAACATATAAAGGTTAACCAAAACATAAAAAAAACGTACCGTATGCAATTCTTGGACAATTGAAGAACCCTAATTAGGGTTTATATGAATTAAGGATCTATAGATTAACCCCTTACCTTTTTGTTAATCGATCCAAGATACAATCAATAGTGTGATTGTCCCACGTTCTTGTACACACGTACTAATAGCGAATTAAAGTAATGCTAGTTTTAAATATTACACAAAACACTTTTGTTTTAAGAAAAAACAAAACATTCGACTAACGAAAACAAAACATCAAAACCCTTTATGTATTGTTGCCGCTTCACAGGAAACAAAGAAAAGAAAACAATTATCTTTTCACATGCACATGCATGACATGCATGTATACCAATCTACTGTGAACTTACATGTCGACAGTTACAAAGAAAGAAAACAAAGAAGTGTAGCTTAAGTTTTTGGATTTTAACGTGCGTATGTAATCCCCAAAAAAATAAACCATTAACTTTGCTTTTATAGGATACAAAACTTAGGGAACAAGTTAGGGCTTGGGTTCTAGATCTTTCTTGTTCTCTATTTTTTATCCATGGTCCTTATCTTTGTGCGTTAGTCAATTTTCGCCAATTACTAACAATCTTTATTTTTTTTGTGTAATTAATAATTAAATATAACTTTTTATATTAAATTATTAAACTTTAATTCTCATACGTAAAGTGTGCAATCCCGTAGTCTCGAGTTCGATATAGACATATACTTATTAATATTTATCCACAAACTCTAACATTTTGGTGCAGCAGGAGAGTTCAAAGCTGAATAAAAAGGCTGCTGCTGAAAGTTATGACCCACACAATCATCCAGACAAAATCAACACATTATCTCAATCGGTTGTAGACCTGAAACTAGAGAATTCGCAGCCTGAAACATTAGATCTGAGGAATGAAAGGGCGCAACGAGAGTTAGAATCATTGATTATGCAGAAGAATAAAGAAGTTGTGTGCTGAATTGTTGTTGCTCAATTGCTGATTTGTATTGTTGTTATCTGTCTGTCCAATGCTGAATTGTTGTAGTTTGCCCTGAATGTTTGTATTTTCATCACTCTCACTTTTCACACGTTCTCCTTAAGTTTGGGTCAGAATACAATGGAGCACGGCCCTCACCCACCTCCCTTCACACGAGAAGGAATTCTTTTGCTAAACGATGGATCAGCGTCGCTCGATCAAGCCCTGAAATTGTTTAAGGTTGACTTTTCCATATTTATTGCAAAGCTGCTGCAAGAAAACATCTTGGTTTGGAATGAGGCTAACGGGCATAAAGTAAGGGCGCATGGATATGGATGTAAAAATATAACTATTGCTATTTCTATCAGGGATAAAACAAAGTGTTATCAAGTAAAAGGAACCGATCCGTTTGAAGATGTGATCAGAAGTATGATTGAGAGGGATCTAAAGCTGTCTCGTGGACATTACGGATTATTCTACAAGCATTCTAATACTAAGATTAAGAAGGATATTTTGATCGAGACAGACCTTGATTGACACAATGCGGTTTTGCATTTGAATGAAGGTACTGTTATGTTCTTGGAGTGTAGCATAGTAGTGCATACTCCCTCCTCCAATTCATGCACAATGCGGTTTTGCATTTGAATGAAGCTGCTGCATCATGACTGTAAAAGTGGAGTTGGTTAATAGTTAAGGGTTTTTTATGTAATAGTTAGATAGTTACGGGTCTGTTATGTCATCCTTTTGTTTGTTAGTTTTTCACTGTTGCATTGTATATAAATACTGTAATATCATCATTTGGGGAAATAAGGAGAAACATTTCATTGTGTGAAATTGTGTGTTTTCTCTTCTCATTACTGTCAACATGGTATCAGAGCTCAGTAATGAGTTCTTGATATGTTGAAACCATTACAACCACTCTAACAACTTTCCTCCACCGTAACTAATTTTTCCGACCACCGTAACTAATTTTTCCGATCACCGTTGACCACCACAATTCATCGTTGACCATCAATTTTTCACCAAATTTCATCATTTCTTCATCAATCTTCATCATTCTTCAATTCTAATCATCTTTTTCACCTATAACTGATTCAATTCACGGTTGTTTGTTCACCACTAAATTCGTGAATCATTAGGTTATTCTTGTAACGGTTTCTTGATTTTACTTGTAAAACGCTTCCGCATAACCAATAATGCCTACAGCATCGTCTTCTTCATCTGATTCTACTGGAATGATGAACAACATCATGTTACTTCAAAATCCTTTGTTTTTGCATCCTTCTGATGGGCCTGGTACATTGGTGGTAAATGAAAAATTGATTGGGGCTCAAAACTATCGATCTTGGAGGAGATCAGTTGAGATAGCTTTGTCTACCAAACGAAAATTGGGCTTCATTAGAGGTACTGTACCTAGGTCATTGGATGATGTTTGTTTGCAAGAACAATGGGATACTTGTAACAATTTGGTTATTAGTTGGTTGATGAACTCAGTTTCTGAATCTATTGCTAAGTCAATTATGTTTATGGGTACTGCACATGCTATATGGCTTCAATTTGCACTTAGTAATGATTCACACAAGTATAAACTAAACAAGGAGACCTATGAGATTATGCAGTCAGGCAGAACAATCAGTGAGTATTATACTAAGATGAAATGTGTCTGGGAGGAACTTGATTCCATGAATGAACTGCCTAGGATTGTTAATATCACTCCTGAGATAGCTGTGTTTCTTGGTGCTCTGAATACTCAAAAAGAGGAGCAGAGATTGTTTCAGTTCTTGAATGGTTTGGATGAGCATTATTCAAGTCAAAGGAGTCAGTTGTTAATGAATTCTCCACTTCCAACAGTTGAAACTGCTTGTGCTTTATTGCAGCAGGAAGAGTCTCAAAGAGGTGTGTTTGGAAATCAGTTGAATGTTGAATCTACTGCTTTGTATAGCAAAGGTGAAGTCAAAGAGAAATGCAACATATGTGGTTACAAATGGCATCCTCCAGAGAAATGTTGGGAAAAAGTTGGGTATCCAACTTGGCATTACAAGTACAAACAGAAGCAAAAGGCCAAACCAGAGGTAAAAGGTGCTCATCAATCTGTAAGAAGGACTGCTGCTTTGGTTGAAAATGGAGGCCAGATTGTATTCACTTCAAAGCAATTTGAACAGTTGATGAAAAGCATTCCTCATTTCAATCAAGCCACAGAAGCAGCCAATGCTACAATGGAACATCCTTTTGGAGAAGGTACACTTTATTGCTTTTCATGTGTGAATGGCATTATAGAAGGATGGATAATTGATACAGGGGCTAGTGATCATATGTCACCTGATTCAAATGATTTGGACAGATGTTGAAGTTCTTAAGTATAAACAAGTCATTAACCTACCTAATGGCCACACTTCTGTTATCTCAAAAGTAGGCAATGTTGCTTTACAAAACAACATTAAGCTGCAAAATGTTCTCATTGTCCCTTCATTCAAGTTCAGACTTCTGTCAGTATCAAAATTAACACAAGACTCTAAATGTTTTGTCACATTTTATGAGAAGTTTTGTGTTATTTAGGATTTGAAAACCAGGAAGGTGTTGGGCTTGGGTAAGAAGCAAGCTGGTTTATATCATCTTCTCAATCTCCCTCTGGACCAAATTCATGCTCAACTGTCTTCAATGGTACGTTGTTTCAGCTCTTGAAGATTGTAGTTTGTTTTCTTTTTTCTCAAACTGTTCTGTACCTTCAAACTTTGCCTTCAGTGTTTTCAATAATTCTTACAGTCTGTGGCATCACAGGCTTGGACATGTTTCTGATTCAACTCTCAAGCATATTCATACTATTTATGAATATGTCTCTCACAATACTAATGATTCATGCTTGACCTGTCCAATGGCAAAGTTTACTAAACTGCCTTATTCTTCTAGTACTTCTCATTCTAAAGTGCCATTTAGTCTTGTTCATATAGACATTTGGGGTCCTTACAAATTCTCTACTATATGCAATCATAAGTATTTTCTCACTATAGTAGATGACTGTAGTAGGGCAGTTTGGACATACTTGTTAGTGAAAAAGTCTGATGCCTTTACTATATTCAAGTCTTTTGTCACTTTTGTTAAGAAACGGTTTGAGAAGGACATCAAACAATAAGATCAGATAATGCTTTAGAGTTTATTAAAGGGTCTCTTGGTCCTTTTATGGAATCACTGGGTATACAACATCAGACTTCATGTGTTGATAGGCCTCAACAAAATGGAAGGGTAGAAAGAAAGCATAGGAATATTTTGGAGATAGCTAGAGCTCTAAGACTTCATGCTCATCTACCTCTACATTATTGGGGTAATTGTGTTATCACTGCCACCTATCTCATTAACAGATTTCCTACTGCTACTTTGAAGTTTAAGACCCTTTTTGAAGTTTTGTTACAATCTAAGCCTGAATATAGTCATTTGAGAGTGTTTGGATGCTTAGCAATGGCTAGTAACCGCTCTAGAATTGCTGACAAGTTTGATGCTAGAGGAGTTCCATGTTTGTTTTTGGGGTATCCACAACATCAAAAAGGTTACAAACTTCTAAACTTGTTGAATCATACTAGATTTGCTCCAGTTTCTTCTCCAGTATGGTATGAAGATTTTGTATCCACAACACAACCTTTGAATGGTCCAAGTGAGCCTAGTGTATCCACCTCACCTGTTCATGCTACACCACAACCAGTGGAGCAGCCTACACAAACTAGTACTCCTTCATTTCAACCTGAATTTGAACCAGTGTTTGCTTCAACCAATACTGATCAAGATGCAGGCATTAGAAGATCTTCCAGAGTACCAGTGCAACCAAGTTGGCTCAAGGATTATGTTACCTCAGGGCATCATCCAAGGGCTAATCAAGTTTCTGTTGCTCCTTTACAATCTCAGTTTCAAGCCTTTCTATGTGCCTTGGTAGCTCAATTAGCACCCACTCACTTTAAACAAGCTATTAAAGAGGGTGACTGGAAAAAGGCTATGAATGTAGAACTGAGAGCATTAGAAGACAATGATACTTGGGAAGTGACAGTTTTGCCTCAAGGTAAAAAGGCAATTGCCTGTCATTGGATTTACAAAATTAAGTTCAAAGCTGATGGATTTATTGAAAAGAAAAAGGCTAGACTTGTAGTGAATGGAAACAGGCAGAGAAAAGGTGTGGATTATGAAGAAACTTTTGCACCAGTTGCAAAAATGGTGACTATTAGGGCCTTGTTAGCAGTTGCAGCCATGAAAAGATGGGAGATATGTCAGATGGATGTCTCAAATGCCTTTTTACATGGAGATTTGTTTGAGGAAGTGTATATGCAGATGCCACAAGGGTATACTGGTAAGGGGGAGGATGTGCAAGATGTTAACTCTAACCCTAACCTAGTATGCAAACTCAAGAAATCATTGTATGGTTTAAAGCAATCACCAAGGCAATGGTTTGCTAAACTGTCATCAGCTTTGTTATCTTTTGGTTATGAACAGTCTAAAGCAGATTATTCCTTGTTTATCAAAACTGATGCTGAGTCCTTTACAGCAGTTCTTGTGTATGTTGATGACCTTTTAATAACTAGTTCTAGTAATACTCAGATAGAGGCGCTCAAAACTTAGTTGAGCACTCACTTTCATATGAAAGATTTGGGACAGATGAGCTATTTCTTAGGCCTTGAGGTGTGTAAAAGTGAACAAGGTATTTTCATCTCTCAAAAGAAGTATACTACAGACTTGCTTCAGGAAGCTGGATTGTCTAATGCAAGATCATACAAACTGCCTATGGATGCTCATGTCAAGTTACAAGCAGATGTGGGAACACCTTTGGCTGATCCTGAAGTATACAGAAGATACATTGGCAAGCTTATTTATCTTACAATTACAAGGCCTGATATATGCTACACTGTCCAGCTTTTGAGCCAATTTATGCAGAATCCTACATCTGTTCATATGCAAGCTGTCAAACATGTCTTGAGATATTTGTTGAATTCACCAGGTCAGGGGATCTTATTAGCCAATGATTCAGCTGTTCATTTGACTGCCTATTGTGACAGTGATTGGGCTAGTTGTCCTATGACAAGGAGGTCCACCACTGGCTATTGCATACTACTAGGTCAATCACCTATTTCTTAGAAGTCTAAAAAACAACAAGTGGTGTCAAGATCATCAGCAGAAGCAGAGTACAGAGCTATAGCCTTAACCTGCTGTGAAGTTACTTGGTTAGTTACTCTGCTCAAAGATTTGGGTCTCAAAGATCTAGGTCCAGTTGACTTGAAATGTGACAATCAAGCAGCTTTGTATATAGCTGCTAACCCTGTATTCCATGCCAGAACAAAACACATAGAAGTGGACTGCCACTATGTGAGAGATCAAGTAAAAAATGGTGAAGTTCTTCCTTCTCATGTATCTACCAAAGAACAACTAGCAGATGTTTTTACTAAGGTACTTCCAGCTGATCAACATTCAAAATTATTATCCAAGTTGGGAGCTTGCAGACCTTCCACCTCTCAACTTGAGGGGGAGTGTAAAAGTGGAGTTGGTTAATAGTTAAGGGTCTGTTATGTAATAGTTAGATAGTTAAGGGTCTGTTATGTCATCCTTTTGTTTGCTAGTTGCATTGTATATAAATACTGTAATATCATCATTTGGGGAAATAAGGAGAAACATTTCATTGTGTGAAATTGTGTGTTTTCTCTTCTCATTAATGTCAACAATGACGTTTAATTTTCATGTTAGACTGCATCATTCCCCGTACTGTATTACTTTATTATTGACTATTATTTATAATGGTAAAACCTTAGACACCCTAAACCCACAAACCGGGCTTGGGCCTATTCCTCTGATAGAATGATGTTTGATCTTTCTAATTTTGCAGATCGATTCAGAATAAGTTGAATTTAGAAGCTCTGCAAATATATACATTCTTGCACTCATGAATGAATGTTACATTGTTACTACTGTATGTATGTCTGTATAGATGGTGTTTTGGGCTTGATTTCATTTAAGGCCTAATGAATTTTTACCTTAGTCATGTGTGTTGATTTGTTCAAGTACTTAAGCAAAATTTCTATAAGAAGGTAACCAAGCTTTATATTATGTTTCTGTTTAAGATATACTGACAAATTTTCCCTCTTATAAAAAAATTCTTTGCCAAACTATACAAGACTTAAACGAAAATAATTTTATTTTTTGTAAATAATAAAGAAAAAAAGTCTGCTTGATAGAAGTCTTGGCATGCCATGTTGGCAAAAACTTTAAAAATAACAGCATAAGTCAAGTCAGAAACAGATTTACCCGCTAACAAAATAAACCACTCTTTCTATCATAAGTACAAATATATAGTTCATCTTTTGTTCATCTGTTCGATTCAAGAATCATCGATAATTTTCCATCAAGAACAATGGGTCGAGAAATCCCACAGGTATCAATTCAGTCGTTTTTTGATCAATATTCTTATATTCAAGATTTGTACTCATGTATATTCTTTTAGAGAAGGATTTGTGTTCATGTATTGATAGATATCAATTGATCTCGGGTGCAGGTAAATTCAGAATATGGTCTAAAAAAGAAGGAAATAACCGAGTATGATTGGAATGAAATGCTTAAAAAGGGAAAAATCAAGAAAGAGGATATGGATATGTTGGTCATGGATTTCCTTGTAAACAATGAACTTCCACACGTTGCTGAAGCGTTTCGTAAAGAATCTGGCTGCCAATGTATTTTTCTTAATCGAATTTATTTCCCTATACGTTATGATTAAAGTTTCCTTACCGCTCTTGTTGTGGGGGACTGCAGATGTTTATCCTCATGAACTACAAACAGATGTATATGATCTTCTCTTTGAACGTCAATATGATGAAGCCATTAATCTCCTCAATGAAAAATTGGACTTGGTAAATCACTATATTTAAACTTGCATTCGATTTTACTAAAGTATTCATTATCTTAATATCTTTGGTTTGGTCTCAGAGTTTCTTGAAAGAAAGACGTCTACTACATTTTCGTTTGGAGAAACAAAAGATGATTGAGCTGCGTTACAAACGCAATTTCAAAGATGCATGGTATTTTACACCAAAATTTCTCATGTGGGCAGACGATATAAATTTCCGGGAAGATAGTTTTAATACTGTTTTTGAGTTGTTTGCTGGTGCACCTGTATCAAGTCAACGCTTGGAATTCTTGAGGAGTTACAGCTATGCAAATCGTGTTGTTGAGGAGATGAAAATTTTCCAAGGTGGCATACAAGGTTAGAAAAGCATCACTCTTTCCTTATAATCAAGTTTTGACTTTTGAGGTCAAAGATAGACCTAGTTTTAAACTTATTTGATAACAAATATTTTGATTTTTGTGTGAATTTTTATCCGCTGGATAAATCAAATGAAATATATATTAAGATAACTAAAACTTTTGGAAATTTTGCGATAAGTTTCTTGTCCATTTTAAGTTTAGAGCTGAATCTGTTTGACCTGTATTAAAATCCAAGTGTATGCAATTTTGTAGGTAACTTGTTGGATGGAGTAGTGAAGGGATTGAGAATGGTTCAGGATGAGCTGAATCTAGTGGTCACATTTCCAAATTTCAATTTTGATAGCGGATACCCTGAAGCTCACCCTCGCTGACACACGGGTCTATAAGCACCTTTTTGAAGGAATTCGCTAATTGAGTTAGATATAGATACGTACTAATACTGATAATAGAAAGAATATTATACATGGTGTTCTACTGTTCTGTGCTATAATTTCATATTGTAATGCCTTGTGACTTTGTTTGCTCGGATATATTTTCTGTGTTATTATACTCGATTCTAAACAAGTAAACTGAACCCAAGATCACTGAGCCTACAAACTTTGTAGGTGATTGATTAGAAATTTTAAGCATAGATTAATTACGTCAACTAGTATCACGTAAGCCTGTTTTTAAAAGCTCAAACAGGCTAATTTGGGAGTGTTTGGGATTGGTTGTGAAAACTGTTTATGAGCTTATTTGGTTCTGATAAAGCAGTTTGAGGGTGCGTGGAAGCGATTATGGGATATAGTTTACCTAAATAAGTTGTTTTGGACATTGTAACTTCAAACTGTTCACATAGAACAGCTTATATCAAATAAAGCAAGAAACATGTACTGATCAATCCCAAACATCCCTAAGCTAAGACCCCTAACCCGAATGCTCCATCTCATCATATATGAGATATTAGAAAATGTAATTTTAATAAAAGTAGACACTGTACAATAAGAAATCTGTAAACAAGTACTCGTAATAGACATATCTGAAGAAAAAGAAAAAGATTTTCTAAATTTTATGTATTCATTACAAATGACATCCTATAAGACTAAAGACTTTATTAAACCATCTTATAACCTAACAGAAATAACTGTACACTCTAAACAATAACTGATTTTCCCGCCAAAAATTGCCCTTTTTCTTTCCCTTATATAAATAGCTTATCCTCTTTTCAGTTTTCACACTCTTAACTCGTTACTCGTCTTCAATAACGCTCCTTCAAGAATCACTAATGGAAGAACAACTCCCACAGGTACATCATCTCCTGTTTTTTCATAGCTCTTTCCTTCAATAAATCAGTAGTAAAGCACTTATCTTAATATACGTAACTTCTATACCAGATTGAACCCGAAAATGTACCACGAGGTGTAATAGTTCTCACACCAATAAAGGAAGATGTATCTGAAGACGATTGGAATGAATTGTTTAAAAAGGGAAAGTTCAAGAAAGAAGATATGGATATGATGGTTATGGATTTTCTTGTTAACAAAGAATTTGCAATCGTTGCTGAAACGTTTCATAAAGAATCCGGCTGCCCACGTATGTTTCTTGATCATGCTGTTTGTCCATTTTAATTATTGTAAGTTTTGTTACCACTAGTTACATTATTCTTTGTTAAAAAATTGTAGTGGGAATTGAAGATCTTTCTCTACTTGGAACACAAAAGATTGTTAGAGATCTAATACTCAATCGACAGTTTGATGAAGTAATTAGTCTCCTCAACGAAAATTTTGGCTCGGTAAATCATCATTTGGTTACTGTTTTGAATTTAATACGACTAGTTAGTTAAACGTAAATCAAGTTATTGTTATTGGTTTGGGTGCAGATTTTCTTTAAGGATAGTCCAGGAATCTTTTTCAATTTGGAGCAGCAAAAGATGATTGAAATGTGTCGTAGGCGTGATTTTGAAGCTGCATTGGCATTTTCACGCGAGTTTATTAAGTGGGATACTTTTGAGTATAAAAATGATAGAATAAAAAGCGAATGTCGCAAGACTTTGCTTTTAATGATGTATGGAGATGATATAGAATCCCCTGCGGCATTTCTTCTAGATCCCAGGAGGTGTTTTCGTTTAGCAACACTCGCTGTTAAAGAAATGATCAGATTTCAAGGCCGTGAAACAGGTACGTTGATAAGCAGTTTTAACTTACCTAACGTAAATGCTTTTGATAAATTTGATCTGTCGACTTAACATTATGATAAGTTAAGCGAGAAATGAAAATAGTTAGTGGAGAATTTGGAAAAATAATGAATTTGATTTTGGTTGGGAAGTGAATTTGGTTGACCTAAAAGTCAAAGTGTATGAATTTATGCAGGTAACTCGTTAGAGAGAGCGGCGAAAATGTTGCGTTTTGAACAGTATGAACTGAATAAAATAGCCAACTTTCCAAATTTCAATTCCCGTACCGGCTTCCCTGAACCTTTCCCTCATCGTGCCTGACTTTAGGAGCATGCAAAGGATTTTATCAATGGACTACAAAAGTTGGATCGATATGGTTTAGAAGTGGTTATTTTTAGAAACAGTAGATACGCACATGAATGCTAACTGTAGAAGGTGTTTTGATCTTTGATTTCCCTTTTTAGACTTCAATGTATAATATGTACTCTAGTGTTGTTTTTGTTTATTTGGTTTGTTGGGATTCATTTCATCGGTCGTTTTATATTCGATTATAAACATTTAAATGCAGGATTCATTCTGTGTTTCGGTAAGTGAATCATATAAAATTAACATTGAAACGAATTAAAAAACGATCATATAAAATTTCGAAGTGTTTTAAACATCAGCATATGCCCATTATAGATCAATGTGGAATCCCGCATTTATAAGTTAAAATGCTTATTAGAATAAAATGGATTTTGTTACAAACTCTATCACTTGTTTTATAAGCTAAAATGTTTGGTTTAAGTTTGTTAAAATTAAAAGGGGGGCAGACAAGATAAAAGGAAAATTATCGAGTCCGAGTTCGAGATATATGTTGAACCAGCAATAGCTTAGAAGTGCTCAGCTCGAGTTATATTCCTTTAATAGCTCGAACCGCCTAAGGGTGCTATAGTGTCCCATAACAGAATTTTTAACCATACTGCAAATTTTAAAACAGATTTACCCGCCAAAAGAAAAACAATTCCAATCTCACCCGAAAACCCATTAATCCCAAACTCCCCTAAATCAAGAACGAAAAGGTCAGTTTTAAGCCCAACCAGTCCATCCAATCACTTATGGGTCAATTTTACAAACCCATTAACCTTTTACCATTACTGTCCGGTTAACAGTTTCCTTATAAAGTTATAAGTAAAAAAGATTTCTGAACCCTTTGATAACAACTTAACGGCATACCCACTTTTAAAAACAGTTTTTCCCGCCAAAATATATAAAACCCTTGTTCCTTTCATTCCACTTAAAAACAATCAATAAACTCGTAATTTTCATTAGTTTTTCATCAAGAATTAAATCAATAGGTATGCGATATTTTGTTAAGTCTTCATCTCGTAACACATTTGTTTGTTGTTCAATAGTTTCTTGTAAACGATCATAAACAGCTCAATACGCATGCCTTTTTCTGTTTCATTGCAAGAATGATATTAAGAAAACGATAAACTCGATTCAGTTTTCGTTATGTAAGTAAAGTGCAGACTAATTGTAATTAATCTTGATTATAAAATTTGGAACCCGAATTGTAATTTGTAAAAAACGGATGTTTATGAGTTGTTAATACTTGTTATATGCATTTGTTGATGAATATCGGTTTCTTGGATGCAGGTAATAGATTCTTTCTATAACTGATAAATTTCGTTAGTTTCCGTTCAAGAATCAATCATGGATCAACAACGCCGACAGGTATAAAATTTGTTGAAATCGATATTGAACAGTTTAAGTAATTAGTATTTCTATGTTGGATTACAGTTTTGTAGATTATCTTGATTCTTAAATATACAAGAATTGTATGCGTTTATTGATATGCATGACTCGTTTTCTGGTGCAGGTAATTCAAGAAATTGTAGTTGAAGGAGAAAAGCCAGAAATATTGGAACACGATTGGAACGAGTTGTTTAAGAAGGGAAAGATCAAGAAAGAAGATATGGATATGATGGTTATGGATTTTCTGGTAAACAAAGAATTTGCTCGCGCTGCTGAATCGTTTCATAAAGAATCCGGCTGCCCATGTACTTTTCTTTATCAAATTTATCGTTATTTTTATTAAAAGCTCTTTTATTGTTAATAATATTAATCTTTCTTAATATTGTAGTGGGAATTGAAGATACTTCCCTTCTGGAAACACAGAGGACTGTTAAAGATCTTATATTCCATCGAGAAATGGATGAAGTGATCAGTCTGCTTAATGAAAAATTAGGCCCGGTAAATCATCAGTTTCATACTTTTTCTGTAAAATCATTTACATTGACTTATTGCCTATTAGTTAACTTGTTGTTGTTGATTCGGGTGCAGATTTTTTTGAAGGAAAGGCCAGACCTACATTTCCGACTGGAGCAGCAAAAGATGATTGAGTTGTGTCGTGAGGAAGATTTTGAAGCTGCATTGGCCTTTTCACATGAGTTTATTAAGTGGGACAAAAATGTGGATTTGAAGAAAGAATGTCGTAGGACTTTGCTGTTAATGATGTTTGGAAATGACACAGATTGCCCCGTTGCTGCACTCCTGCTTGTCCGTAGGTATTATGACATAGAAATGGATGTTATTGAGGAGATGATCAAATTCCAAGGCCGTGAAACAGGTTGGTATAGTAAAGTGTTGACATTTTAGGTTCAAAAACAAAAAGCTTTTAACATGATTAATTATAACGCTTTAGTTAATTTTGATACTTTTGATATGCTGACTAAACATTATGACATTTATTAATAAAAACAGTTAAAAAAAAAAGTGAAATTTTGCATAAATTTGGTATCAATTTTGGTTCAGAAAGTGAAGCGGTTTGACCTGAAAAGTCAAAGTCTATGAATTTATGCAGGTAATTTGATAGAGAGAGCAATGAAGATGTTGAAATTGGAACAGGCTAAGCTGAGTTTCCATGTGAACTTTCCACATCTCAACAACAACGGTGGCTACCCATCACCTCTCCCTCATCAACGCTCTAGCCCATCACCTCTCCATCATCGACGCTCTAGCCTTTAGGAGCATATAAATCTTTTAAGGAATTCATTAATGGATACGAAGGTCAGAAAGGTATGAACATATGGTTCAGAAATGGTGTTTTGGTACAGTATACTTGAAAGCTAACTGTAGATGGTGTTTTGATCTTTGATTTCACTTTTAGACCTCTATATTCTTTCGCCTACTGCTGTTTTTGGTTAGTTTCATTGTTAAGATACATTTCTTAGTTGTTTCGTATTTGATTGGAATTCATTTGAATCGTTAGATCTACTTTGTAGGTGCTGAACTAGATCATGTATGAGCAAATCCATAACATTCTTTAGCCAATGTGTTTTTTGTTTCGAATTCGATTCCATGTGCTTTGACATGTTAATTTCATGCCTGAATACTTAAACGAAACTCAATGTATCAATACTTCGAGACAAGATCATGAGTCTTAATTCTGAATGTTTAACTCTTTTGAAAATGGGTAGGACCTAATATTTACTTTTGTCACATTGAAATGTTGCAATAGTGAGTTAACAAAGATATTGAATATGAAGCTATCCAAGCATATTTCATTAGATCATAATTTGGTTTAAGAATTTCTTTTTCAAAGCTAAAACAAATGTACTTATAACAAATGAATGAATCATATTGTAAGTATCTGTGGAATTTCTTTCTTTTTATTGGGGACCCTCAACAACCACACATAAATCTCTCCACAAATTCTTGGTTAAAAAGTCAAAACTCAACCTCTGTGATGTGTGCTTGCACCTAACATCATTACTTTTACACAAAAGTTTTGTATAATTGGTGAATGTTTACAAGTACTACGTACAAAGATTAAATTTGTTTTGTTACTGATACTCTAGAAAATGATGTACTTTTTAGAATAGAAATCTATCATACATATACAAATACTACTAGGACAAAGGCTTTGAGAAAAGAATATAGAGTAATATATATGTGTAATGTATGCATGCTTCTATTGATATATTTGTACTAAAAACTACAAAAACTAATTTGATAAGCTAGATCTATACACTTTTTGATAGGGTAGTTTGTACACTATCAATCATTTAAGAACTTAAGTTCTTTGTAATACACCATTTTAGTAGGGGTAATTAGTAGTAAGAAGTTTAGAGAGATATAAAGAGCAATACTTTAATGCTTAACTAAATAAATGACAAGCCGTTAATGCAGTAATAAGTTATAAATAGCATTTATTTACTAAAAGAGAATTGTTTAATACCGAATTAAACCATTATCCAAAAAAGAAAAATTGTTATTATTGACAACATTATTAATTACAACATTCACAAACTTACATTGCTTTGAAGTACCATCAACCCCAAATTAAGAAAAAATATAGAGGAGTTTTGTTGCAGCAATTTTCTCTAGTTGTATTGTGCCTTTAAACAAACTAAACATAGGAAGTTTGACTTTGCTTCTTTGTCTTTATATCGATGTAAAACAGACAAACTTATGTTAATACAGTACTTTGAAAGAATCAAATAAATTAAACAACAGCCGTTTGATATAAAAAATAATACAAGTAACAGAATCATTATTGCTAAGGTAACCTTTAAACCATGGAAGAGTGAAGTTGATGTCGTAGTTAGCAAAGGTTAATAATATAGTCATGTGGGCAGCAATCATGTCACATGGCAACGTTATTAAATGCCCATCTCATCATCATATACCCACGTCTCATCCCATAGTAAAATACCGGAGTAGTACGTAACAAATTTATAGCCTCATGTTTATCCCAAAATGGCTTTTTGTAAGTTTTTTACTTTAACAAAACGAAACACATCATTCAAATTCATAGAATCATAGATGTACAACATATTGTATACTATAGTCAAAGTGTGGAAATGATACACACCTCCGCCCATTAATGAGGTATTTCTATGTATCATTTCCACACTTTAACATTATACTTGTACGGTTTCGATCAGTTTATCAGTTTGAGTCGATTTTCAAATAAATTTGCTCAACCCAGATAAAGACTCACGCCTATATGACTATGTGATACACATAACTTAAATTTGAGTAAAAATGATAAATCAACAATCACAATAAACAGGATAAATACATTGTAATTTAGGTATTCATTAACATTTACATAAACCAAATTACAATTCACACAATGCTCTTTTTGACCAAAAAAGAGACAATTAACACAAGCTTCTTAATTACTGGATCCACTTTGTTTCACCAGTCTTTTAGCCTAGCTTAATTACTAACACTCACATTTATTTATGTAACTTTATATCGCTAGTTTATATTTTCCATTTAAAAAAGAAAATATATATTTTTTTTTTGGTGACTAAATAATTCAACAGATATTGTTAAATCTCCAATCTAATCTCACTTCATTGGGCCCCAACACGTGCTGTGTGGGCTTACGAAATGACACAATATGACTATTCACCATAAACGCCGTTACTCTTTCCGACACTCTTATGTCTTCCATTTTTAATTCTTGTAAACGGAGTACATACTCTGGGACATGTACCAAGTCCCATACCACTCCTACTCCGCCTTCTTTTAGTACTCGGACTACCTCGCCTACCACGCGCATCCGTTCTGCGGATGCTGCCGCGGTTTTTGTCCCGAATTCTTTGCCCACTTTGTGGACAAAAGCTGCGGACACAACTACATCGAAGTAGTTGTCGGGGAATGGGAGGCGTCGCGCGTCACCTTCACGGCACGTGACGTATTCCTGAACTCCTTCCATACCTGTTTCGGATTAAGAGAAATATATTTGTGTTAAAATATACTCAAATTATAGAGAGATTATCAAAAAGCAATGCTAGACCCACTCACAAAATCCACTCGCTAACGTATCAGCGGAATCACACGCTGACACGTCAGCGAGTGGATTGTTTTTGTGAATTTTGTGAGTTAGTTTAGTAACAAACACGGTTTCGAAAAAGTATGTTGAGACAAAGTAAATTAGCAAACACATAATCTATGTTCAAAACGCAATCCCAAACACCCTTTTTTTACCTGCGGTTCTTAAAGTCGACAACGTCGTGTTTTTCCTATCCAACCCAACAACTCGACCCGAACTTCCTTCCTTCTTAAGCTGCATCGCGACCGTATTCAAAAGAATCCCCCGGCCACACCCGACATCCAACACGGTCTTGACGGTAGACCAGTCATGTACCGCACTAACCATCCGTTGCGCCATGTCCCAACGCAGCGCAACGGATGAGTAAAACATATTCCCCGCAGCATAAAACAAACAAACAGCCGAAAGAGCGGTGACAGAGCCCGTAAACCCCGCCGCAAACCTCGCAACGCTGTTCGAAAACAGCGAGGGGGATATCATTTCAAACGAGTAACAGATCCAGTTAAAGTACAACAAAAACACGACCGAAGAAGCCGAAAAAACAATCGCGTGTAGTAACAAAAAAATCGGTGTATGCCAATCTTCCATTCCGTAAATAGTGTAGATCTGAGTCCAATCTCTTCCTGTTTTCCCCATTATTTCACAACTTATAAGTCAAAATACAATATCTGCACATTTATAGCCAAAAAAACGAATAATCAAAACTACAGTTACAACATATAATAACGCCAAAACAAAGTTACAATTGCGGATTCTGTGCATTTAACTTTAAGGCACAGTATCCGCAATTTTAAAACTAAAAACGCGTTTTAGTAAGTACTACAGATTCAAAAAAATAAAAAACAGAATGTGAATATATACTAAATCTAAGATAAAGTTATATATCACTAAATGAAATGAAAGCTCAGTCTAAAAATATTATAATAATAAAAACAAAAAAGTTTCACATTCTTTCTTTATTTTTTTTTTTATAAATCACGCGAATATTAATGTTTTTGCCGCCAAATAATCACAAATATATATAATTAAAATCGAACTATAATGCATAAAAAGTAACAGATCTACATATATATATTTTTTTATGTTTATCAAATATAAGGTAAGGTTAGTTACTAGTGACGGAAAGTTGTACCTAAATCAGTCATTGACGACGGAGAAGCAGATCTGACGGTGACGGCGTTAGATTTTCCGTTAGTGTGTGTGTTTGTGTGTGTGTGGGGGTGATGGTGTGTTTATATTGGTGGGGATGAGTGAGTAAGTGAAGTGAGATGGTACGGTTATATACCAATTAGCGAATAGTACGGCAAACCTAATTTAACCGCTTTCTTTTTTCAAATTTCAATAACTGTAAAAAGTTAGTATTATACCTAGGAAAATGCTACGTAACCCAAAAGTTTACGTATAAGAAATTATCATGCATTGAATGTTTGTATCTTAATAATAAATCAGTTGTTTTTTGCATATAAGTACTTACAGCTGCCGCCTCCTCCTCCTCCTCACACACAAAACCCTAACCCTAGATCTTATTCAGCCGCCGCCTCTTCCTCCAGCCACCGGCTATATGTCGGTGGTCCGGATAACTCAGCTGCCGCATCCTCCTCCCTCTCCTTTCCTCTTTATGGCTTGCGATTTATCTATCTCTCTTTCCCTCTCCTTTCCTCTCGTTCCCCTCTCTTTGGCTTTCTACGGTTTTACTTTCAAGGCCACCGCCCCCCCTACAACCAGTAAACTTTGGCGACTACCCTTCTTAGTAAAATTGTTCGGGATGTTGAAGCGTGAAAGCGAGAAGCTAAAGAAAAGGATAGAGTTGTTAGATGATTCAGGTTTTCTTACTTGTATGAATAATTTCTGGGTAGATCTATTTCTAGATCTACTTTCTATGTAATCTCTGTTATCATCAATGAAAATTATTATTAGTATTTTCCATCTTTTTAATTTAGAGGCTATCAATATAAAATATCGAAACCCTTATAACCATTATTTTGCTTTTTCGTATGTTTGGCAAAAGTAGATTATATTAGTGTTGTTGCTGATGCTGATGTTGGTGCTGGTGATGGTGCTAAAAAAGATTATAAAAAGAGATTATTTTTATAAGCTACATGAAGTAACTTTTGATTTTAAGAGATTATGGAAGATTATTTTTTTTTATATTCTCTTATTTTTTGAAAAAATAAGCATAATCTCTTCATAATTTTTGATAACCGGTTATGGCGTAATATTTTCTAAGAAACATACACCGATGTGTTTTTAATATTGTACGTTACTAATAACATTTTTTTAGACCTAGCATAATTTTTTTAAGCATCCAACATTTGGGCATTTTCAATCAGAACTTTTTCTAAGATTTTATGACACAAAAAAAGTCATTAAAAAAATTTATCATTGAAATGGAAGGTATTTTCTAAAGAAACTTTTTATCATTGAAATGGAAGGCATTTTCTAAAGATTCTCAAGCCATTGGCTAATGACTTTATTTGATATATTAATGTTAATTTCTATCATCTTAAAGTCTTAAACTATCATTTCTCTAGTATTATTATAACATTAAACAGTTAAAAAAAAAAAGAAAAAAAAAAGCCTTTTGAATAACTTTTATCATTGTAGTTAAATTCTATTTATATAGCTTTTTTCTTATGTAAAAAAGTACAAAATAAAAAATAAAAAAAATAAAAAAATAATAATAAAATAAATCTTTAAAAGCATTTTAGCATTGTAGATACTCTTGGCATTGCTGTCTTGTTTTGAACTATATAATTGCAGTTGTAGCTGGTGTAATCAGACAATTTCATAAATTAAATTGCTATAGCTTGCAACTAAAACTAGTTTCGATAAACTTAACATATTTCCAAACAATCAAAACTCTAATGAAATCCTTTAATTAATCTATTGATCCTTTAATTATAGTCTACGCTTATAAGAGCTTAAACTTTTAAAATAAGCTAGCTTAAATATATTTTGTTTGTCACCCAAATTTATAAAATCTTCCTAAGTCATAAACACTAGCCAATTTAAATGGGCTTTAGAGGATTATAAGTCTTACAATTAGTTTGTAAAATTTATGTGAAATTAATTTGATATATTATCACCTTTTTACAATAATAAAATTCAACTACAATTAATACGCCAAATTCTTTCATAAAAATGTAAACTCAAGCTTCTAGGTTTTAATATAAACTCAAGCTCTAGTTCTAGTTTCAGCTCCAACTCTAGCCATTTTTACATATCATATTATTGTCAAGTTGATTGATATATATTTCTTAATATCAATTGTCAGAAAATTAACTTTATATTTAATGTATGTTTAAAAAAGTAGCTGAAGCTTGAACTTATATCATAAGTTAAAAGCTTGAGTTTATATTTTCATGGAGGTGATAGGTGAATTAGTTAGACGTGGAGCTCGTTTTGTAAAATAAAATAAAATTACAAATTCAAAATATTTACATGTATTTAAAACTTTTGTGTCTTCATCCATTATATTTTTTAAAATATTTAAGTAATTTGATTATGGGTGCGTTTGGCAAAACTAGTTATAAGCTGTAAATTGCAAAGTTGTTAACATGAGCTACAAGCTCTATTTTTTTCAATAAAAGTGTTTGGTAAATTAACTGTTAAATATAATTATAATATGTAAAATGATATAAAATTAAAAAGACATATCTATAATTGTAAACAAATGTTTGAATGGTATATCAGTAATTTAAAGTTTTAACAGCTCCAATATATTTAAAAAGCTTCATGAATCAGCTTTTCATTTAGGAGCTATTGGTTTAAAATAAAAAGTTTGAAGTTAATATATCTATACGGAGGTACTTATTTTAGAAAAGATTATTTTTGTAACAAAAAGGTAACAGCTCCTCAAAAAGCCCTACAAAACAGGCCTATATGTAGGTCATGTTTGGCAACACCATTTTAGAAGCGTTTAAGAGCGTTAAGCGACAAGCGGCAAGCGTTACAGTGTTAATGCTTGTTTGGCAACACTGCTGCTAGCGTTTAGCAACACCTCAACAGCTTCCAATCTTAATGCTTCGTTAAGAAGCTTTCCAAAATATTGCTAGCATTTTACTTTTAATATTATCAAATTANGAGGATTATAAGTCTTACAATTAGTTTGTAAAATTTATGTGAAATTAATTTGATATATTATCACCTTTTTACAATAATAAAATTCAACTATAATTAATACGCCAAATTCTTTCATAAAAATGTAAACTCAAGCTTCTAGGTTTTAATATAAACTCAAGCTCTAGTTCTAGTTTCAGCTCCAACTCTAGCCATTTTTACATATCATATTATTGTCAAGTTGATTGATATATATTTCTTAATATCAATTGTCAGAAAATTAACTTTATATTTAATGTATGTTTAAAAAAGTAGCTGAAGCTTGAACTTATATCATAAGTTAAAAGCTTGAGTTTATATTTTCATGGACGTGATAGGTGAATTAGTTAGACGTGGAGCTCGTTTTGTAAAATAAAATAAAATTGCAAATTCAAAATATTTACATGTATTTAAAACTTTTGTGTCTTCATCCATTATATTTTTTAAAATATTTAAGTAATTTGATTATGGGTGCGTTTGGCAAAACTAGTTATAAGCTGTAAATTGCAAAGCTGTTAACATGAGCTACAAGCTGTATTTTTTTCAATAAAAGTGTTTGGTAAATTAACTGTTAAATATAATTATAATATGTAAAATGATATAAAATTAAAAAGACATATCTATAATTGTAAACAAATGTTTGAATGGTATATCAGTAATTTAAAGTTTTAACAGCTCTAATATATTTAAAAAGCTTCATGAATCAGCTTTTCATTTAGGAGCTATTGGTTTAAAATAAAAAGTTTGAAGTTAATATATCTATACGAAGGTACTTATTTTAGAAAAGATTATTTTTGTAACAAAAAGGTAACAGCTCCTCAAAAAGCCCTACAAAACAGGCCTATATGTAGGTCATGTTTGGCAACACCATTTTAGAAGCGTTTAAGAGCGTTAAGCGACAAGCGGCAAGCGTTACAGTGTTAATGCTTGTTTGGCAACACTGCTGCTAGCGTTTAGCAACACCTCAACAGCTTCCAATCTTAATGCTTCGTTAAGAAGCTTTCCAAAATATTGCTAGCATTTTACTTTTAATATTATCAAATTACCCTCAAAAATAACATTCATTCATAAGTATATGCCCTTTTTCGTAATTTTACATTTTATAATTAGAGCCTACAGCTACGTTACCAAACACGTTTTTTAAACAAGCAACTATTGCTTACTGCTACAGCTTACTGCTTATTGCTACTGCTTACTGCTACGTGTCGCCAAACATAGCCGTAAGCCCTATTCGCTTTTAAAAGCTTATTTCAACTGGCTTGATTTTATGAAAGCTTGTGGTTTATAAAAGTTTTGGTAAAATTATGTGACAAACAAACCTAATAAGCTAGCTTAATTTAATAGCTTAAGCTCATGTAAGTGTCTACAAGCCATCCCAAACACACACTTTATGTTTACAAATTTTATTTAATTTGAGTCTAATTTTATGTCTTTGTTTAACTTTTTATTTTGTGTTTAAACTTAGAAGCTTTACACTTTGGTCCTGCCGCAACATGCGGACATGAGAACCTTGTTAAGCATCAATTTTAAAGAAAAGAAAAATAAAATAATAATAAGTCGTCTTGTTGAGATTGATTGATATGGTGCAAGTATGGGTGGCAATTCGGGTCGGGTTCGGGTTGGCGGGTTCGGGTTGTCAGGTTGGCGGGTCAGAAAACCCCAACCCAAACCTGATCCATTTAAATCATCGGGTCAACTACGTCAACCCTAACCTGTTTACTCGTAACCCGAACCTGACCCATTTAACCCGTATATATACTTGGGTTGACGGGTTAAATAGGTTACACGAGTTGAATATGGTAAATGGGTTTTGGGTTGACCCATTTAACCCGTTTTATATACAAAAGTTAGCACATTACACGAGTTAAACAGGTTAAACGGGTTAGCGGGTCGACCTTTTAACCCATTTAACCCGTATAATTAAATATAAATAATTTATAATTTAAGAAAAAAATCTTAAACGGGTTGGCGGGTCGACCCGTTTATTTTATTCCCAACCCGAACTTGACCTGTTTAATAAACGGGTTAGATATGTTGACCCAAACCTGACCCGAAATCTATTTAGCTCAACCCGAACCTGTTAATTCTCATGTCGGTTTCAGGTCGGGTTTCGTGTTGGGTTAGAAATTGCCACCCCTAGGTGCAAGTGTATGACCCATGATGTTAAAAGGATTCTATATTGAATGAAGATCTTTTTTGTAAGTATGCTCTTTAGTTAGGCTAGGGACAGTCGTGACCTATATTGTATCATCATTCCGGCTGCCACATAAGCTTTCTTTCTCTTCAACCCATTTTCACCTCTCTCTCCACACTCGTGACCCATATTGCATCATCATTATTATTAATTTTTTTTTAAATAAAAAAAACTATTTTTAACACAAACACAAATTTTATTAATAAAACGGAAACATTACATAAACGAAACGATACGAACATAAAACACGATACGGAAATACATAACATAAAACACGATACGGAACATTCTTAACATAAACACCATTACGGCTGGTGTGCTTCCCATGCATGTTTGTTTCTCAGAATGAACCACACATGTTGATAGTATATCCCTTTCCCATAGCGTTCAAAATAAATTCGGTTTGCATTGCTGAGACAAGGGTCTTCACCTGTACGCACCAACTCTTTGTAAATAGCATTATACCTAATACATAAGGCTATTTTTAGTACGGTGCTCTCCATTAGTCTGGTTATTGAACCTTGTCGTAACGGCGTTCCAAAAAGAACGTTCAACCCTTAGGTCCAAACATTCGCTAGCAGAAAGCCATACGTTAGCTAGAATGCTTTCTTCTTCCATTGACCAAAGATGGTTCATTGTGAAATGATTTAGAAGTGAAGTGTGTGTAAAATGGTATGATAATGTATGCTTTATATAGGGATGCATAAACTGGGTGGGATAATTTTAAACGTTTCAAATTCAAAATGGGTGGGCGGGATAATTTTAAACGTTTAAATTTGAAATTCAAATTCAAAAAATCCAAACAAAAAAACGTGTATAATACACAATTATTATTCCAGTATGACAATTCAAATTTAAAATTCAAATTCACACAAATGGGCGGCTAAACTTTAAATTTTCAAATTCAAATTCAAGAGCGGGATAAACTTTCAAATTGCCATATAAATAGTCGTGCCCAGTTCTTCCCAAAACACACACAAATCACACACAAGTCATACACAATTCACAAGTTTCATCTCTCAAAGCAATGGCTAACAACAATTCACCAGATAACGCTTCAGTTTACAACACCCCTCCCGAAGAACTTTTCCCCGTGTTCCCATACGCCAATCAACAAGCCAACAATCCACCACAAGATTTGTTTCCCGTTTTCCAGTACGACAATCCACCACCAAACACTCCACCAGAAGTTCTGTTTCCACCTGAAACAATCCACCACCACATTACAATCCAGCCGCAAACTATCCACCGCCAAACATTCCACCACAAAACCAACCACGGCCTTTGTCAACTGAAGAACTGTACGAGCAAGACATGCAAGAGTTGTTGAAGGTTCAAGCAGAGGAAGAAGAAGAGGCAAGAGCTCGTAAGGAGTACTGGTTAGCTAAACAGGCTCGACAAAACGCTCGTTGTGCATATCGAATCGCACATGGATTGCCCCGTGTGTCAACGAGTGATGACGATTCGAGTGCTTCGAGTCACGAGGGCTATGTCTCGGATGATTCGTTTTACTGATTCGTAGTTTTATGTTTAATTATCGTAGTTTATGTTTAATTATCGTAGTTTATGTTTAATGTTTATTGTAGTTCGTGTTTTAGGTTTAATTTGTGTTTAAATGTTTAAGTATTAATATTAAGTTTGTGTTTAAGTGTTAAGTATTTTTCTAGTTTGTATGAAAATGTATAGTTAAAAAAAAAATAAAAAAAAAATAAAAAATAAAAGGACAAATGTGTGTAATATTCGGTCGCCAAGGGAACCAAATTCACAAATCCT
The DNA here is from genome assembly GCA_014162995.1 of Artemisia annua. Classification (NCBI taxonomy): domain Eukaryota; kingdom Viridiplantae; phylum Streptophyta; class Magnoliopsida; order Asterales; family Asteraceae; genus Artemisia; species Artemisia annua. The sequence continues at coordinate 17,805 of LBNU01016500.1, read as the reverse complement.
TGTCCACCGGAATGAGTCGACCGAATTCTCCACAGAGGAGCCAACCGAATTGCAATTCGGTCACCTGAGCCTTCGACCGAAAGTTTTACGGCCCTCTGTGGCCAGCCTTATAGGTGAGAGTGTTTGCTAGAATATTTTTATTGAATGTAATTTGTATGTTTAATTTCGTGATAAATACTTTGCATCTATTTAAAGAAGATATTTGATTTGTTATAGATTTTTTTTTTGAACGGCGGATTTTATTATCAAGCTTAGCAAGAAGCTAAAGCTCACAAAGAAACAATTACACTACAATAGACATAGGCTTTTAAGCCAACCTACCCAATCTAGCTTCCTCCTAGCTCTAGATTTGTTATAGATTTTAGTTAAGGCTTTGGACAGAGATATGTAAATCAGAATGCAATATTAGCAAAAGTAAAGACATTGCATCTAAACTACAAACTAATCCTACAAAATAATTGTCACTTGATTAAAAAATAATAATAATAAATAAATAAATAATATAAAAATAAAAATACATAGTTTAATATAAACTTAAATTATCACGAAATGAAGGTTCATAAGATCAAGCCAGTTATTTCTTTGATACTTGTGGCTTATTTTATGTTGCTTTTGTTGGAAAATTGGTTATCAAAAGTGATTTTTGACCAACTTTGGATAGAATTATTTATATGTATATATCATATATACAAGTAATAGTGTGTAGGTTTGCATTCTCTTCGAAGAGAGCTTCGCAATGAGCCTTTATATGTTCAAAATAAAGTTGATGTGAATGAGATATCGGGTCTCAAAATTAGTCATTCGGTACAATGACTAAAGTGAAAAAATAGTTTACTTTCTATCCCACATCGATAGGAGGAGTAAACTATGGTGGAGTCTATTGTGTATAAATAGACGTCTCAATTCCATAGGTTTTTCATACATCAAATCAATGAATATTTTTTTACCACCTAAGTACTGTTTTGTTATAGATTTTAGTTAAGGATTTGGACTGATGATCAAATACAGAGACGTGTAAATCAGAATGCAATATTAGCAAAAGTAAAGATATTATATAAAGGGTAAATTGCAAAAATAGTCCCTCAGGTTCCACATTTTCGCAAAAATAGGACCGAGACAAAAAGTAGCGTAAAAAAGCCACCCACGTTCCACATTTTCGCAAAATCGCCACCGAGAGACCTTTTCCGTTAATTTTCCCGTTAAGTGCCACGTCCATGAGGATATTTTCGTCATTTTACCCCTTTCCCGCCAATAACTTCAGTTGCCAGTGTTTTGTTTTACAAAATTAGTCCTTTAGAGCAATACTTTATATACGGGTATCAATTTCTTCCAAGGAGAACATTAGTTTCACTGGTAAAGATCTTGAGAATGGGTAAGCTTTGGCAAAATCGTGCACGCAGTGCCCCGATACCTGATTTAAGAGTCCTGTACGGTAAGCATTTTCTGTTCCATCTTCTTGTTTTTCATTTAAAGTTGTTATTGTTATTCGAAGTTAATGATTTTTTGTATGTGTTGCACAGCATTGAGTGAAAAAATGTTTACTTTGGAAATCCATCACAATGGTCAATTTACCTCAACACCAGGGAGAATCTATCTCTTTGGAGATACAGATTGGTTTGACGGAATTCACTGTGACGTTTTCTCCATGGGCTTATTGGGCGAAATGTTAGAGGATTTGGGTTACACGGATCGTACCCTTGTGTATACTCACTTTAGGTTACCTGGGGAGTCACTGGATGATGGTTTGCTACCACTAAAGTCTGACGAAGATGTGAAGACACTTGTGGAGTATGTTCCTTTTTTTACACAGTTGGAGTTGTATATTGAAACCGGTGTTTCAATTGTTGAGTGTGAGATGATGGATCGAATGATGACTAAGGGAAAGGGTGTGGTGAAAGAAGAAATAGTGGATGATGATGTGAATGAGGCTGCTGGAAAGGGTGTTGATGGTGAGACTGGAAACAATGGGAAATTACTATTGTTAGAGTGGCATAAAGAGTGGCATAAGACAAGCCAACCTGATAAGGCTGGACCTGTTTATGATTCTGATTCTGACAATGGCTTCCCACCAACATTTTCTGCTGGAAAAATGATTGCAAATCATTCAAAGAGGCTGAGTGATGAGTTTGAATTCAGGAGGTTATTGGTAGAGATTGACCAAGAGTTTATGGGGGAGGATTCAAGTGAGGATTCCATTGAGGCCACAGATGTGGTCGAATTTGATGATGCTTATTATGATGACACAAGTGATGGCTGTACTATCAGTGGAAAGGAAGGAGATCTTCACACATGGATTAGTGATGAAGAGGTTGAGCAAGGAAAAGCACTTGACTGGACTGATGATCCATACCATTTAGTTGATGTTCCTGAACCTGAAGAGATGCATGCGATTGAAGAGCCTCAAGAGCCTGAAGAGCCTCAAGATATTAGTGACATGTTTGCTGAAATAGATCAAGCATTGGATGAACTTGATGACATAGTTGCAGCTGGAGAAGGAACAGAGGTGTATGCTATTTTTGCTGAACCAATTAGTTTCAGTTTGGTTCCACTTGTGGTCGTTGGTGAAGAAAGGTTTGCAAATTTGGATGTTGATGGTGTTGATGGTGATGATGGTGAACAAAGAGTTCGTGATGTGGCTGTGATACCAGATGATCAGTGTGCTCTAGTAGTTGGAAATGAGGGATGTATGCCAGTTGTTGAAGGAGATGTGATTAAGGACAAAGAGGTTGCTAAACAAGGAGATGAGCCAGTTCAAGTGCTTGAAAAAAATGGAGTTGGGCAAGATGGAGTGATCGCAGAGGACAAGTTTGAAGACCAAGGAAGATCAATCAAGAGGCGAAGACTGATGGCTGACAAAAAACCCAAGGTTGCTGCTGACAAGAAACCCAATGATGATGCTGACAAGAATCCCAAGGATGATGCTAAATAATGGTTATGCTGGTTATGCTTTTATGTTTAGGTCAATAAATTGTTGTGATTCTGCTATGGTCTTTTAGTAGATCATTTATAACAATGTTTACTTTATTAATGTTTATGTATCGGTTATGTAATCTTAACTAGGTTCAATGTCATGTTATCAAATCTAATGGAAGCACCTTTCTAGGCAATTTTGGGATGCCAAAAACTTGGTAACCCAAACGTTTTTCATTTACTACCCAAACACGCCTAAAACACAGGTTCACATGTACTTACCACGCCTATTTAAAGCCTATATCTCGAGTAACTTCATCATCCATCCAGTAAATCAACACAGTAATACTTTTTTGAATCAAATTTACCAAAACAATGTCTCAATTTGTCCTTCTTGAAGAACTCGCTGCTGCTGCTAACTCAACCGAGTTACCATACCAAATGACTGTGTTTTTTGCTAGGGAGACAGAACGTGATGTCAAGTATGCCAAGGAGCTGTTTGTGGCATATCAAGAGTTGCTTGATGTTGTCGTTCAAAGGAACAAGATGATCTCTGAAATGGAACTGGTGCGTCCCTCGGTGCAGATGTACAAATGCTTGGAGTTCATGAAGAAGCTTCAAAGGTCCGATGTTATGGAGCTTTTGGACTTGAAGAAGAAGATGGCAGAGGCGAAGCTCAAGCTCTTCAACAAGCATGCATTTGTCAAGGGACTTTAGAGTTTCTTTCATGGTCATCTTTGTATTGCTTGTTCCTTTTATGTTTCCATCCTTCCTTGTTATGAATTTTATGTTTTGAACTTGAATGATATATTATGATTTTCTTATGTTTCTGTCATCTACGTTTTGTTCTGTTCATTTATTATGTTTCTGTCATCTATGATTTGTTATGTTTTGTTATGTTTATGAATGTTTCTGTCAACCATTGGGTATTTTTGCAAAAGTCAACCATAATGTTATTTGCAAAAGTCAAAATTGATTGTCAATTTGGGTAATTTTGGGTATTTTTGTGCCTTCTTTTTAGATCCATTTGAGCAAAATTGATTGTCAATTTCGGTTGTTTATGAATGTTTATGAATGTTTCTGTCAATTTGCAAAAGTCAACCATAATGTACAATCATGTGCAAAAGTCAAACATGATTGTCAAAATGGGCAATTCTGGGTCCTATGTGCAAAAGTCAAAGTATATCCAAAACAAAAGATCAAGTTAAGTTACAATTACAACCATAGCATTTACCATTCATCAAAAGATCGGGACCAAAAGGATGGGGTACATAAACCACTAAAACTAACACATCAACTAACAAACTACACTAATTGCCACAAAATGGCCAGACACCTTCCTCAAAACAAACATCCTCCAACAACGACGACACAAACCCATCACCGGCATCATCCACGTGTAGAGGCGGCGGCAGGCCCTGGGTAGGCGGCATCACACTCTGGTAGTCCTGGTACTCCGGCTGATCAAACGTGGTAACATAACCCGAAGTGATGGTGGGGTTCATGGGCTTTTTCCTTTTTGTGTTTTTCCGCCTACAACCTCCAACAGGGATGTCCCGAAGCACGCCGCCATGGGTCCAGTGTCTGCGGCATCTACGGCAAAAGTGACGTGGTTGCGATGTGTTGTAGTTAGGGATGGCAACGGGGCGAGTTTGGGGCGGGGCGGCCATCCCCATCCCCAAACCCGATTACCAAAGTTTTCCCCAAACCCACCCCGATCCCCATCGGGGATCTAATCGGGGCGCCCCGTTGGGGCGTGATGGTCCCCCAAACCCGACCCGTATTAATCGGGGATCTTATCGGGGGCGTCATCTTTGGTTGTAATTCTCAACCAAAGCCGCACCATTTCACATTTATTGTTATTTTTATACCATTAGCAATAACGAAACTATTAATAATCAATTAGAAACAAGCCTTATTAAATTTTCAATGATAATATTATACGTAAATAATGATAAATTATACCACAAAAAAAATAAAACTTAAAATATGACACTAAACGAGTTTCTATAATCACAATTACGCATTCTTATAAATCTAAAAAAACTAACAATATTAAAGTAATATTTTTTATTACGTAAATACTAACAAAATACTATATATGTATAGATATATTTGTATATATGTATATATTAATCGGGTGGGGCGGGGCGGGGCGAGGATTCCCCGCTCCCCGCCCCAAACCCGATTAAAATCCCCGTTTAATCCCCAAACCCGCCCCGTAACCCAATTAGCATGCCCCGCCCCGCCCCAATTA
>LBNU01016496.1:0-10555 GCA_014162995.1 Artemisia annua | reverse complement strand
CACTAGGGCGTGCCACTTGGGCTGCGGACCAGGCATACAGTGGGTAAAGACCCGTCCTTCTTCCGCGAACTAATATACTTCTAAACTACGTTTAACTAACTATTGTAACTACTACGAGCTAAACAATGCTTAATCATATCTGGGGTGACCGAATCTTTCTTATACAAAAAGCGTATTCCTAACAATCTCCCCCTAAAGGAGGTCACGCCTGGAAAAATTCTTGAATTCTTGCGTTGAGATCTTTGTAGATTCTTTTGTAGCTCATAGTTGTTGATTCATCATTGATAAACGACTCAAGATGACTTCCTTGATGTATATGATGATCTTTTGACTTTGCTCTTCGTTCTTCATCCATATAATTAGTTTCAAGTCATCTTTGAGTGTATGTGTCTCTTTGTGATGTTGTGATTGTCTTTGTGATGTCATGCTTACACTTTTCTGGATCATGATCTTCTGCATCAGAGTTGTGGAAGCATAGTCGAAGCCCATTCTTTGATCATGATATCTTGAGTTATGATGTTGAAGTGTAAGCATGAGATGATGAATTTGCATCTTTTCAGCAATCGGCATCAATCGTCAACTTCTTTGTCTTTCGTGTGATTACGCCTTTCCAACATGCCCATGCCCATACATCTTTGTTGAGTAGATCTTCATGGTTGAAAGGTTCTGACGACTCCTTGTAGATGTTGGTATGAGCATGTGGACCTTGAGTGATGGTGGTGAACATGGTAAGTTTGGTATGTTGAGCTGCATAAAACTTGGTTAGTAATAAACATACAGGAACTTACAAGTTCGGACTTCGAGATTGTCAACAGCATAGTGTGAAGACTTTCTCTAATCCTTACCAAGGCCGTTCCTAATCGGATGCCCTCGAAAGGGCTTACACTGACATACCGAAGTACACCAATGATTAGGTGAGTCGCTGGAGATCAACCCACGACTGTAGACCTTTTGGAACACCACCGTACACACTAAGCGTAACCTACAAGTGATTACCGAAGTGACTTGCTGTCAGGGCTGTTTGATGCTGACCCTGGCAGGAGTTTCCACTCAATCACTAGGAAATACTTATGTATATTCCCTCATAAGTGTTCTTGGCAGATTGCAAAGATCTGTGGAGGACTCAAAATATTACATCTGGTGTCCTTAATGTTGAACAACCAGTGTAGAAGTATCACATGTTCCTATGAGATCTTTTGATGCATCTCTTAGCTCTAGACTCGATAAGTGCACATTGGTTATCCTATTCGGAGACTAGGGAGGGGTCTCCTGTTTCAATATCAACTAGCTCTAAGGGACTAGTCGATAGTTTACATCGGTTCCCCATGAGAATGAAACAAGCTCTTTTAAGAGAACTTGAGTGGCTGGGAGATTTAGTGCAGTGCGTCACCGGGTCCATGATGTCTTTATCTTCAATACCGATGTTACCTTGGTAACAATCAGTAGCATATGAATTGAACCCGGTTTCTACCCTAAGCTTGAATAATTGGAGGGCTATTTCTTTTCACCCTTTCTCATTTCATTTCTTTTTAGTTCTTCAACCCCTTCAGTGCTTACCGAGACTTCATTACTAGAACCTTGTTGGGTTTGTTCCAGTCCTAGCTCAGTCTCAGTCGGCACTCTTCCCTTTCTCACTTTTATCCTTTTTTCAATCATTCCTAAGGACTTCTAATCTATCTATTGGATTGTCCCTGGGAAGATCCCTCTGGTTCCGGTGGATCATGGGAACACATACCTAACCTTACCATCCTTATAACTCCATGCATTAAATTAAAGTGGTCGGTCTTTTGGTATCTTTCCACAATCGCCATATAACCAAATCATTGAAAATTCTCTCAAAGTGTTTATGATAAGAAATACATTTTGTTAGCACTTTGAGAGTTTTATCATTTTTCAAATGCTCCCCCTCAACATGTGCTCATAGGTAAAGAAAGAAATTTGCACATGTCGGGGTGAGTTGCACTTATTTGAATTGATTGGCTCTTAATAGACATATACCCGAGGGACATGTTTACGTTGCTTAGTTAAAGGGATCCATTATAAGCTTTTAGGTGATAACTAGCCCTAATAACTAACTTGAAGTTGTTAAAATTCCTTAAAAAGGAAGTTAGACCCGTCAAAGTATATATCTAAGAAGAGTTTCTCGAGACGGTACTTTCTACTTGGACCATTCCTTTTCGAGACACGTTTACATCACTGGTTAGACCAGCTTGAAAATATTACCCGGCCAGGACTAGTCTTTTCGATTCACGACTTTACATGTTTCGTCAATTCATGAGTCAAATTCTGAGTCATAAGCAATTCACGGTTTCTACTTGATTTTGTAAAATCCCGCGAAAGACTCTTAGCCACTTGCTCCCCCTCAATATGTGCACGTTGATTGAATCAATCTTGAAATTTTCTTAAACTTTGGCACATACGGGTGAGCTTTCATTCGAGATCATTTATTCATCATTTTAAATCACTTGCTCCCCCTCAATATGTGCTTTGTTTATAATCCAAAATCTTTAAATATTTAGCACATACGGGAGCGAACTTTTGAGTCCAAAAACATCTTTTCAAGTCCAAAAACATCACATTCAATCACTTGCTCCCCCTCAATATGTGCTTTGATTAAAATCCAAAATCTTTAAAATTTTAGCACATAAGGGAGCGTTCTCGTAAGTCCAAAAACATTCTTTTAAGTTCCACAAACATCACTTTTAAATCAGTTTTCATATTTAAATCACATTCTCTCCCTCGATCATAAAATTTCAAATCTTTTGAGATTTTGTGATCCCAATTGATTTAAACGATTTTCAAAAAAGCTTTGGAGAGAAATATGATAAGATTTTAAACTTTTACTGATTATGAGACACTTTTCGGTTTTTTTACTGTTGCTGGTGCACCAAGTTTTTAAAGGTACAGAAATTTTCAGCAAATACGCTCCCCCTCAATTAATGACCCGTTTTCAATTTTAACGTTTAATAGCCATTAATGTGAGCGGTAACATATTCGAGAAAATTTAAGACCGATGGCTACCTTGTACACCACAAAATCTCTTTTGAAAAATTTTAGAAGAAAGAGATTTTGGGAAAAGAAGACTTCTCTTCTTTTAGTAGAAAGGTTGCACTGAAGCGTACAACTTTTTGGATAATCCGCACACAGTGAAAACATGGTAACGTGTTTTTCACGGATTTTGAAAACCGGGTTGCTATCTGAAGTAATAGCAAACCATAATTTAAGCGCGGGTTACAGCCTGAAATGACTGTAAGCCATAATTTTGAAGCGCGGGTTACAGCCTTAAATGACTGTAAGCCATAATTTTGAAGCACGGGTTGCAGCCTGAAATGACTGTAACCTATAAAGGCATGTTTTGAAAACATTTTGAACTTCTGACGATGCCAGAAGACATGCCTAAATTTTTCTTTTATGGGTTTTAAAAAAATATAAAAGGATATTTGAAGCGAATCCATTACTCCTCATTCCCTTCCTGAAGATTTTTTGGGTGATACTGGCATGAGACTCTCCAAACCAAGTTACTGGAGAATAAATCGAAACCGTTCTCCAGGAAGTGCCTTAGTGAAGAAATCTGCCAGATGAAATTATGTCTTTGCGAAGTGAAGTTTCACCACACCACGGGTAACCCTTAGCAGCAACCCTTGCCTTGTATACAGAACGTTATCATGCTCATCAGATTTCACTTTAAGGATCCATCTAAGAGCTATAATCATTGCACAGTCTGGAGATGGTGCCAATTCCCATACTTAGAGACGATAGAATTGTATGGAATTATAAAAACACCATAAGGAAAGTGTGTCCAGATGCCTTCGAGTGGACACAGGTTGAGTAGATTTCCCATTATAGTGAAGATCATGTGGTTGTGGTTAGGACACTGATGTGCTTGTGTTGGGATCTCCTGAAGAAGAAGCCTTAGATGAAGATTCAGGAGCAAATGTGTATTTGAACGGAGCAACATCATGTGGAGTAGATGGATAAACTTCAAACGATTCGTCGACTGTAGTACCTTGATGTACGGAAGGATATTGTATGTATGATGAAGTTGATGAATGACTTGATGATGGAGCGTCTTGAGCCATTGAAGTAGAGCAAGATGGACCATTTTGATCATTTGGAATATGAGCTGCGATGGCTGGTGGTGCCAGTGTATCACCACTTGGCGGCTCGAAACATTCATCAACCAATAGATTAGCCAAAATCTCCAAATCCTATCGGTATAAGGTACATGCAGGAGTGTTAAACTGTACAAAACCTGAATAAATAGATCCAGGTGTCAAAGATTAAGTGCGGGCCCTGAACTGTCGTGTACAGAAGCCATTTGCTCAGACAACTCATAGAATGTGATGTGAACGAATTCCAAGATTTGTTGGGTTCATAATTCGTAGATTCGGCATCCCTTATGATCTGAAGCATAACCACCAAATGTTTCAACACTCGCTTTAGCTTATAACCTTTCCAGATCCTGGTAGTCATTTTGTAGGGTATGAAGAACTCCTATGAAGATGTTGACAGTATTGGGTTTGTGGGCATGCTTCTTTCATTAGCGCAGTTGACTAGCCGAACAAATAGAGATGGTATACACGGAAGTGACACGTTTGCCTTGAAGAAGATCAACACCATCCAATTCTCTTAGAAATTACACAGTCACCAACGACACAGTCTCCATAACCCATAATTGTGTCAACCTGGTAGTTCCCGAGTCTAACTATCCCGATAAACTCATTCATGAAATTCTTGAGCCCTGAGCAATTACTCATTAGTTTAGGAAGATGTTGACATGAGTACCAAACAAAGAGAGTTAGTCGGTACATTGAAGAAGACAATAATCAACACTTTTTAAACTTTCACCACCAAAGCTTTTGAGATTCCTGAAGCCGTAGATGCCATGAAATAATCTTAAGCGGAGTTTTACAACTCTTGTGACTTAAACCGAGAGATCGATCCTTTCCCGGGATTTTACTAAAGTCAACAAAAGAAACCGAAAGATGTGATATGCGATTATGACTTAGAGTGAGATCTTGGATAGGTCACAATTTGCACTAATTGTCAAGTCACGACAAGTCAAGTTACAATAGATTCGATCATAATGAGTCAAGTCGTAAGGATTAACTCACAACGTCAAATTACAATCAGACTAATCGAAACGACTTAAGTCACAACAATTCACCAAGCTCAAGTAGTTAACAAATCACTAGAATCTCACTACTGAGTTAATCACTAGGCACCACTAAATCGTCGAATTTTTTGTCTCCTCATTATAAAGCTTTGGTAGCTTAGCAAAGTATCATCTCACGCTTGAATAGTTCTTCTCATTTTTCTTCCAGCTGAAAGGCTGAAGTAATGCGTACCAAAAGTATCCAGATACCACTTCCCCCAAGTAGTTGAAATGATGCAATCAGTCTTATTCTATGAAGTTCAAAAACCTGAATCATACTTGTACCTCTTTTATCATCAGAAACTGTTTCTTACATCTCTTCCCCCACGTAGTTGGAATAATACACCAAAAGGAACGAGTTAGAACACTGATCTTCTCTGTGGTTATGACATTTAACTTCCCGGAATAACTTCGATTATGAAAAAGTGTAAAGCTCATCATGTGTACTAGTTGTGCGTTCCGATGTATGTCTCCTTCCCCTTTGCAAGTTTTGATACTTCATAAGCAGCCACACATTTCTGCACAATAACCTGAAATTTTGTGAGAACAACATTTGCTTAGATGTATCCTGTGAGAATCAACTGCTACAGAAAAACTCTCTGACTATCATTATAAACCCTTATATTCAGTCGGCTATTGCTATGACCACATTGTGAAGTAAACCCGATATTCTCAACTTGAAAATGAAGTAGAATTCCCCGTTCTTGTGACTTAAACTTGCGCCAATGTATGACAAAGAGCGGTGTAGAGACTTCATGCAACATCGAGTCCCTAAGTACTTTATACTCTTCAACCAACCAATCATCAAGTATAAAACGTACATCACCTCTTGAGTATTGACCACTCCGTGTGCGTTGTGACACTGAATGTGATAGTTATTTTGTGGTAAATAGAAGAGAAGGATTACCAAAATAACTAGATACCCAAGTCTTCGTCAGTGTAGGGATTAAAAGCTCGAACAAGGATCATCAAGATACTAAGTACACTCACCCATGAAATTTCACTTCACTCTCAAATAAATCATACCAAATAAACTCCGTGATCACTTGACATTCCATTTCCAAATTCATAGCCGACATTTTCTTTTATATTCTTGTGGTTGATTTACAGAGTGCACATTAGAAGGAACAACAATCCGTGAAGAAGGGATTCTTCAGAGTCCTGTTTTGGGAAAGGAGTACCAGAAGACGGATCATTATTCTTGTGCAGCTTCATTATTCTAAGAAATACTTCAAACTATTGCATCTTGCTCAATGGAGATGGAAGAAGATGAGCCAAGAGCCAACAGAAACCGAAGAAGGAGCTTCAGAAACTAGATGTTCAACATTCTTTGAAGCTTGGAAGTATTCATCAAATATAAATCCCAGTCATTCTTAGTAGATGGAGCATTAGGTGTCTGAGGAGAGTCGAATGACCATTCTTCAACCATCAATCATCATGTAACATATTCACCCTTTTACTCTATACACAGTGATAAACATAAAACTTGTAATCATTATATATATATATATGTCAAAAAAATATTAAGAGTAAGTCACATTGTCATATTACATCACCCAAATAAATAAAAGCAAGGTGATGGCAAAAGTCCAGCTTGAAGAATCATTAAGTTCTTTGGAGAAGCATGTAGTCGCGCTCATGAAATCTGCCTCCCACTGCTGTTTGGTGACATTCAGTTGTGTCTGGTAGCTTTCGATGCCAAGTAGTAGGTATTCAACTCGCTTCTGATGACTAGACCATTCATCCAGTGAAGAACAGCGAACACAAGTGTCTTCTTCTCATTAGATGGTAGATGATGCAATTTTCCTTTGGATGAGATGTCTATCACTGCATACAACTTCCAAATCCATATTTCATACCAATAGCTCCAAAGAAAGGTGTGAAGATTGCAACCAAGAGGAAGACGGAGAAGATGGTGAACTCGTTGTTCGAGAAGTGGCTGAAGTAGCTTGGTATTGGTGGAGCTTTGCTACCAAAGAAGGATGTCCATAGATTTGTGAGTTGGCCACAAGTTGTGAGGATTCAGAGGAAGAGGGGGATCCTCAAGCAGCGTTTGAAGGTCCCTACCAGCCTTGAACTAGTTCACCAAGACTCTTGACAAGTATGAAGAGTACAGGAAGAAGTGGGGTGGTGGTATAGTGGGATCCAAATCACAGGCAAAAACCAGGGCTAAGGAGAGAGTTCTGTCTAAGGAGGCGACCCTGGTAATCAGTTGTCTGCATTTGAAGATGTGATACCCAAAGGTATCAACACCATTATGGAAGTTCTTCATATTAGATGAGTGGCTGAGGATCCTTGAGTGTAATAGCCAGTCATCGAGATCTGAACAAACCAAAAATACATACAAAAAGACCAAAGGAAGATGTTACGGTTAGAGCATGCATAAGATAGACTCATATACAAGGCAAGTCCCCAACGAGATGAGTATAAAGCAAAAGCACACACCAAGACACATATAAACTGCTAGGATACCAAACCGCTATAATAATAAACCGCTAATTCTAACAAACCGCTGTTAACTAACCATTATTACATTAACCGTAGTTAAACTAACCGCTGTTAAACTAACCGCAGTTTCCTTGGTCAAGTTGTTGTTGCAATTGATCTAAGTTAAGAATCATTGTGTCTGTGAAGATCTGAACATCCTGACCAAGGAGTGTAGCAAATGCACGTTCGTATCCCATTATGAATTCAGTTCCCTTTAGAAGCACCGAGAGGTGTGAGTGAAGATGTAGGAAGCATACTATGGAGCAGTCCTTGGCATTACTGAATGACACGGGTGGCTGACTGAACTCTATCTCTTGAGAGTTTGAGCTTGCTGAATCCTTGTCACATAGTTCAGGAGCATTTGTCATTTGTGTTGTGTTGGGTTTCTTGTATTCATCGACCATATCATACAGTTTGAGAATCTCAGGAATGGTACTCTCTGACGTGCTTTTCATATTTATATTACTCATTGATATAGTAACTTGTTGTGACAAAGATAAACCTCTAACACTTAACCACTAACACTTAACCGCTTCACTAGTTAACCGCTGGAACTTAACCGCTATGACTTAACCGCTGACACTTAACCGCTGTTGGAAGTAACCGCGAACAAAGTAACCGCTGTGATAGCAAACCGCTGATAATACAAACCGCTGATAGAGTAACCGCTAGTGACTTAACTGCTGAAGAGTAAACCGCTGGAGGGAAACCGCTGAAACAGTACTCCGTACAGCGTAATGTTCGCTGATCAGATTGTACTAACCGCTAATAGTTAACCGCTGAAACCCAAGTTAACCGCTGCAAAGAACACCTTAACGTAGAGCAAACCGCTGTCAAGAAAACGTTCCAAAACAACTCGTACACTTCACAAATGTTTGATTTAGTCCAACCAACTGATAAACTAGATGAATCTAACCCCTCTAATCCTAGAAGTACAAGAAAGAACACAACGAACAAGCTCCAAAACGAGTAGAAACCACCCTAAACTAGTAGAAACCAAAACAAACCATACACCACAAGTCCTACAATCCCTAGGATGTAACCATGGCTCTTGATACCAATTGTAGAACACTAGATAACATCACAAACTCGTTCATACTTGTGGTTTTGGTTCGTTGCATATAAGAAAGAAAAGAAAGAAATGTAGAGAGAGAAAGTTAGAGAGAGAAAGAGGTGAAGCCTTAGAGAGAAAAAAAAAAAAATGAGATTATGAGAGAAGGCTTATCCTCTCCAAGGATGGAGAGGGTATTTATATGTACATGGGTTTTGCGACTAGGGTGTGCCACTTGGGCTGCGGATCAAGCATACAGTGGGTAAAGACCCGTCCTTCTTCCGCGAACTAATCTACTTCTAAACTACGTTTAACTAACTATTGTAACTACTACGAGCTAAACAATGCTTAATCATATCTGGGGTGACCGAATCTTTCTTATACAAAAAGCGTATTCCTAACAATCCTTTCCTAATGCCTTAGTATGATCAATAGGTGTGTTGCTAGCTTGATAGTTGGGAAGTCAAACCTTTTAAGAATGTCAGCAACATACTTATCTTGGTTAATAAAGATTCCACTCTTTGTTTGTTTAACTTGAAGCCCAAAAAGAAAGTCAATTCACCCATGGAACTCATTTGAAACTCTTGTTGCATGAGGTGCTCAAATTCCTTCACCATTGATTGTTTGAAAGCTCCAAAAATGATATCACCCACATAGACTTGAACAATCATAATATCCTCTTTGTCCCTTTTGATAAACAAAGTCTTATCAATTGCACCTCTCCTGTAGCCATGTTCTAATAGAAAAGTGGAGAGTCTAGCATACCAAGCTCTAGGAGCTTGATGAAGGCCATACAGAGCCTTGATCACTTTATAGACTTTGTTTGGATGTACAGGATCTTCAAAACCAGGAGGTTGTTTAACATAAACTCCCTCTGTTATTGTGCCATAAAGAAAGTCACTTTTGACATCCATTTGATAGATAAGAAATCTCATATATGAGGCAAAAGCAAGAAATAACCTTATAGCTTCAATTCTTGCTACAGGAGAAAACACTTCATCATAGTCTACCCCCTCTTCCTGTCTATACCCTTGTGCAACCAAATGTGCTTTATTCTTAATAACATTCCCTCTTTCATCTCTCTTAATCCTGAATACCCATCTTGTACCAATTAATCTCTTTCCATCTGGTAATTCACATAATACCCAAACATTTTGAAGCTTGAATTGTAGAGTTCCTCTTGCATGGCTTCAACCCAACTCTCAATAGTTAATGCTTTAGCCACTGACTTAGGTTCATCTTGAGATAGAAAGCAGGCAAATAGGCGTGTTTGATGATCCTTGTATTTCATCCTATTTTGCTTATACACAAAACTAAGTAAAGCATTATGTGGCTTAAAGAGACTCTTAGCTTTTGATCTTGTGATTACTCCTGAAGTGGGAGATCCAATGATTTTACTAGCAGGATGATTCTTATGAACTCTTAAAGTATGAGTTGGTGGAACTTCAAGATCATCTTCCAAATTTGTGTAGTCAGGACCTTCTTGTGAGAAAATGCCTTCATCTTGCAACTCACCATCAGATTCTTCAAAAGTAGGCATGGCTGGATCATTAAAATCATCAGTGTCGGTCCAATTGTTTGTGCCTAATCCACCAGAAGTACTTTCAAAGTGATCAGCAGTACTTTGATTCAAAGTACTGTGAGAGGAATCTATAAACTTAGTCTTCTTCTTTGCTGCTTCATAAGACCTCCTTTGAGCATCTTCATAGGAGTTGGCTATGGTTTCTTGAAAAAGCATTCTATTAAGTTCCTCTTGAATGACTTGATCTTCATCTGATAATGAAGAATTTGTTTGAACAATACTTTTCTCCCTTTCAATGTGAGTGTTCTATTATCAGAACATCTGCAGACTGACATTGACT
>LBNU01016495.1:85965-111209 GCA_014162995.1 Artemisia annua | reverse complement strand
GGGGGGGGGTTGGAATAGTTTTAGTCCTTTTAATTTAAAAACCTTGTTTATCAAACAACCATTCAAAACTTTATGTTTCCACCATAGACTTTGCACAATTATACAGCCAACCGGATATCCACATGTAGTATAATATGCACAAATGTGAAGTAAGTAAAATAAGTAAAAGTATAGAGAGAGGGGGTGTTGGAAAATCGGCACCGTGAGACAAAGGATTTATAGTGGTTTCGGCTATGATCTCCCTCTTCGTCGCTACTGCCACTCCCGAGCACCTTAACTCGGGGAATTTTTCATTCACTATGTCAACAAGGCTCCTTATGAGCGGGGAGAAAGACATTAACAACACTTTGCTTACCCACCGGCTAACGACACAAAAGCTAAATTGTCGGGTCCTAATTAGTAGCTAGAACGCGAATCTCACAACAACCCGACGGACTTCTTCCAACTTGAGCACCACAACAACTTCGTCACTACTTCTTCAGCAACACAACTTTCTTCACTATTCATACCTTAATCTTCAACCACACCCTAACTTTATTCACAACTAACGTGCCTTAGGGAACATCTCCCCTTTTTCTTCCTTTTTTCCCCCTTCTAGTTTTTCACACATCTAATAGCGAAGATTGTTTCTTATTCTTCTTACTTTAAGACACTATCTCACGTTAACCTCCGTCTTCTTGTATAATCAGTAAACATACATAAACAAATTGCCGTATATTATACTGAATCGATGTGGGACCTTTCAACATCATCGATATTAAATTAAATTATTTTGGAGGAATACTTGTCATTATTAAACTTAAGGAACATTCTTTTATGATCTTTCGACATCAATATAGATATTAAATTCATCAATTTATGACATTGGTCCTTCGTTTTTCTCATTATTGACAAGGCTTTTACCCATTTTTGTAGACTTGTATATGTTAATCATAAAGGGGGCTTTGTCAAAGTAATTCAGTGTCGTAGCTGAGTTAGCGGAGGGCCTGTGCAAAACATTTCATGAGGCCCAAACATGATGATGAAAATTTATTGTAACCATCCAGCTTTAAGTTTTAATGAGTTCTTCGTCATTCTAGACCACTTTAAGATGATATTTAGAGCACAATTTCATATATCGTTAAAATTTTGAAGTTGAAAGTATATTTTGACGCTCTAAAATATATAAAGGGCGGTATATTTTGAGGCCCTTAAAATTTTGAGGCCCTGTGCGGTAGCACACCTCACACACCCTCGAATACGGCTCTGAAGTAATCATATATACATTGTCTATTATTACCTGTTTGATCAAAATCATTCCAATATCTTAGGAAACTAGTCAAGCCTAGCTCGTTTTTTGCTAAAAATGCTCGTTTGTGTTTGTTGATCGGTTTATTTGCATCGATGACTATGTTAAAAAGTCAAATCTAGAACACGGAAACGTACAACTGGAATGTTTGTCACCACTCGATCGTAACCAACTCGATGATCAAAGGGAGAATTCTTGCTTAGAACACATGTCGATCTATGGAGTTTCAATTCTCTTCTGGTTTAGCTAGAACTTGGTATGGTCTGTTAATTAGTTGGAATATTTATACACTAATATGTTGAAGGAAACACACAAATGCATGCGCATGGAGTCACGTTAAGGCAAGCATATTAAAGAAACTATATTTCTAAGTTTTGTAACACTGCACCAAATGAATAATTGAAGTGCTAATTTGTATTAACGAGCTATACAACTATTTAAAAAAAAAAGGAGGGGCTAATAATTAGAGGGGTACAATTAACGATACTGAAATATTACAATTAAGGAACATGCGGTTCATTGTAAAGAGCTCCCGGGCTTCAAGTACAGACATGATTTTGTTAGAGACGTCCTTTTTGATGTATGTAGGCGTGCCGGGATCTCCGCCAAGAAAGAAGCGCCTGTGAACTTTTTGACGGACCCGTTGGATGGAAGATCTACATTGAGACCGGCTGACATTTTGATTTTTGGATGGGTTGGAGGGAAACATGCGTGTGTGGATCTGACCGGGGTTTCTCCTCTCGTGGGGTTGAGTAGTCGGGGTTTTACAGCTGGGCATGCCGCTTTGAAAGCCGCCTCGTGCAAAGTGACAAAACACGAGAAAGCATGCATTGAAAATCAACACGTGTTTATTCCTTTCGCGTTTGATACATTTGGTTTCCTTGCACCTGAGGCGGTGGAACTACTCAACAGAGTCCAACGAGTTATGAACAGCAATGTTATGACACATAGATCCACGGATGTAGTTTTCAAAAGAGTTAGCTTTGCAATCCAAAAAGGGCTAGCGGCGCAGCTTGTTGCTCGTTTGCCTTCGACCACTATGTAAATTCTATTTTGATGAAGTAACATATAGTAATTAGGGTTTTCATATAAATAAACATAAAACCACTAATCCTAGGTTAATGTTCTTTTTGTACGTGTGTCGGCTTTAGAACGAGGCAAAAGATCGATCGATCATGGAGGGTACCTAATCATCGCTCAGTGAGATGGCCGCCAATATATATATGCATGGTTTTCCCTTCGTATTTGCATCCGATGATACACAAGAACACATATGGAGGGTACCTAACTATGAGAGAGATCTGAGTTGAACGAAAGACGGGTTATGTATCAATCATGGAGGAAGAACTTACAGGAGATCGAGACGAATATATGTTTTCTTTGTAAATCACACACGCAAAGAACATAAGATATTATGTTGTTTTGACAACGAAACATGATATATGTTGATACATATATCATAACACTCGTTTACCATATATTGACAAGCTTTACACATCAACAATGGAAATTTATGATCATATGCTTATGCAGGTACTACGTGCTCTTTTTATCTTTATCTTTTGTTACATGCTAATATTAGTTAGTTATTAAGGCATGAGTTTCACTTGCTTAGAAACATTGATTTGGATGATATTGGAATACACATGCATGTATAGTAGGGTATATTTGCATTAATACTAGTAGTTGCGAAAGATAAGAATTAACATTTAACAAGAACAAATAGCACATGCATGTATAGTAGGGTATATTATATTTGATATATTAATTAATTGTCTGAAACTATATAAAACTGATCCCACAAAAGTGACGGGAGATAAAATAATGTTAAAAAAGTGGTATCTAGGTATCTTTCTCGAAATGTTGAAAACTGTTACACGGATCGACATTCAGCACCCCAAAACCATATACGAGTGTATCATTCTTGATTAATTAATTACTCCGTATCAATTAGAGCATCTCAAAGGCTTTGTGGGTTTATACCTCATCAATTTAGGAAGGCCAACCCATCTAATGATTACTAATTATTAGCAGAACAATCATTAGTATTTACTCTTTTAGTAGCATTAAATCACTACATTAATGTTATTAATACTCCTACTTAATTTCTAATTATCAGTCTCATAAATGGTACGAGTAATATTTACGTGTTTTTTTAGAAGACCATTTTAATTAATAAGATATTTAACAAAATAAACACTTGTAAACGTATTTAGCATATAATGTTATTCTCATTATTCACGTGTTACAAAATCATGAAAAGAACCCCTTAAAAGCAAAAGACTCACTCAATTTGTTTTGGTAGCTTAAAACTATTAAAAGCAACAGACTCGCTCAATGTATTTAGCATATTTGTTTCGATAGTTTAAAACTATTATATATAGTATGGCTTTCTGGACTCGCTCAATTTGTTTCGATCGCTTAAAACTATTAATTCTTGTAACCAATTTTATTTGCATAACCAATTATCAATATGTTCAGTAAGCAACAACAAATCAATTTTCGTCGACCACAAATCAATAAAATGGCCAACATCATCGCTAGTAAATGAATATTTTGATACTTGTTTGTTTATTTTTGGATATGTTGTTCGTTTATTTTCATACCTATCAACATAGCAAGATTAAATATAGTAATTAGTAAGGGTTTTGTTAACCTCTGCCCACTGGGCAGAGGCTTAAGCGCAATTAATGAAGACAAACTTTCTTTTTAAATCAAAAAATGCATTTAATGAACATTTATTCATCTCTAAAATTACCATAATTGATCATCATTTTGATATTAATTAACTCAAACATTCCTTATATAGAGAGCTAAACAAATGTCCAATGGGCAGAGATTAGCAAAACCCAATTAGTAATTAGTTAAGTAATTAATTAGGGTAGTTAGATGTTAAATTTTTTATAAAAGTTAAGTAATTAATTAGTTAAGAAGTAATTAGAGTGGTTAGATGGTTTGACTAACATGTTCAATTCAAGATAGTGTTGTTTACGAGGTTGAGAGAATTTAATATTGATCAAAAGTTAGTCAACTGGGGTATAAACCATAGGACCCTCTCCAAATTTAACATGGCCATTGACATTTCATACTTTTATATACCACCATTGGTATAAACTTTTCATCTTCAATGATATAAAATATCAATTATAACTTATTTATAGTGACATAAGTGACTAAATATCTAGTTCTCACTCATCCAATTTTCTCACTCTATGTTTCATACACATAAACTTGTGTTTATTTTTATATTTATGAATTTTATGCTACAATGCAAGTTCATGAGCATAAACTTCACATTACTTTCATGTGCATGAATCCATCTCGATATTAATAAAGAATTCGATGGCATCTTTAATGCAAATATATTATCGCTAGCGCGTCATCATTTCATTGAGATTTATAAAAAGTTTTGTTGCATTGTAAGAAAACATTTTACAAAAACTTTTTGTCTAAATTAAGACTAGATAAAAGTTTTTCTCATCTTCCATTATCATGTAAAACAATTGTTTGTTTAGCAACAAAGCTTCAGTAAAGAATTTGTGTTATTTAAAATCACATTTGTGATTTATTTTTTATTTATTTTTTTTATTTTTTATTTATTTATTTATTATTATTATTTTTAATACATAAGAGAGAAAGAATCTTTCTTCCTTCTGAATATTTTTATTTTACTCATCTTTCTGCATACAAACAAAATATGAAGTAAGAGCATATAGGGGGTAAAGGGGGTTACCCTGGTAAAATATATAAACACAAGAAAAAAAGAACACTGGAATGTGGCTGAGGTACCGCATTAACCTCAAGGCAAAGCTTAAACGTCCACTACAACCATTTGTGACATGCCACAGAACGGAAACAAAACAAGCTAAATACTCTAACTAGAACACCGATAGGAGAAAACCAACGAACAACCATCCTTAACAAAAAATCAATGTAGGCATAATCCATCATCAAGGAGACTGAGCGAGGGAGTCTCACAAATTCATAATTGTAGTAAAGTGACTTGTTAAAAGGTCATTTAATGATGTCGGCACTATGAATACTCTTGCAACTTACATATAGCAATGAAGTTTCATTAGTGTTCCAATTTAGTAAAGTGCTTTGAGAAATATTGCGATAGGAAATAAGGCACTAGCTGGACTTTAGCTTTAGCTTTATGCCTTTATGTAAACTCAAGCTCGACTAACGTGCACTTTTAGTTATACGGGAATCGAAAAGATCATCAAATAGTAATGAAGTTTCATTAGTGTTCTAATTTGTCACCCATATATATATATATTTTTTGATGAGGTTTAACCATTCAAGTTTCACAAGTGTTTGATTTTTATGTAACTTTGTGTTTGAGTGATCAAAACAGAGCAGTTCTCAAATTTTGTTATTATTTTGTGAATTATACTTCTTTTTACGTGTGAATAAGTTGGTTGCACATTGAGTTGATTGAGATTAGTGTAATTTCAGGGGGTGGGTGTTTATTATTAAGGTATAATCAAACAATGCATTTATTTTGAACATTTACACAACAATGAAGCACTATTGAAACTTGAATGGTTTTTGTGATTAATATAAAGTTCAAGTGACTTAATTGGAACAGTGGTGAAACTTTATCACTATTAGGCAACGTTTTCCCTCATATTTACTATAAGGATATAATATGTTTAGTATCAAATAGCAAGGATCTTGTATGTAAATATTAGAGAAGGTCGTTGGAAAGATATTATTACAAATGTATATATTTTTCAAAATGTTTTCCTTATTTTCTCATATAAAAACACACACTTCAACCTAAATTGTTGATTTAGATTTTAGGGTTTACTTGTTGTTTTAAGTTTATTGATTGACTACGAAATTTTGTTGATGTTGATATACTAAATAGTTGTATATATACTGGGGGTTTGATATATGTGATTGAGTTTAGAATTTTGTTGGTAGGGTTTAGAATATGTTACAAACACAACCAACGCCTTTGGCGCGACAAGGTGTTTTGGTCGTTATGGGGTGTGCTGGTATATCGCTTAGTCCTACATCCCTCGGTATGGCACGCATCATCAAAAAGTTGTTTTGGTTTATATTAAAGTAAATGAAATGATATACTAATAAAAAGAGAAAATATATAAATAGAAATACAAACATGTCAGTTTTAGATTGAAGAAAGTAAAAAGGAAAAGAAAAGACAGAAATATATATTTTGTGTTGTTAAGTTGGAGGAATGGAAGGAAACAATTTTACTTTTATGCCTTTTATTTGCAAAGTCTTTATAATTTAGAAATGGGGTACCACTTTTGAGGAGATACATTTCCTTTTCCTCTTTTAAAAAAAGAGGGAGGTAGAAATTGATAACTACTCGAAAGTACAAGGATTAAATATGTTAATATGGTGGAGTAGGGAGCAAGTTTGGCTGACAAAAACACCTTAAAATCATTCAATTTAATATTATTTGCCCCATTTGTTACCAAATCCCAAAACACAGAATAATCAATTGCACTCACACACTAACCAAGGAACCTCTTGGAGAAGTTCCGGGCCTCCATTTTTACCCAATCTGGGAAGCAGCATCCGTTGATAAATGGTTATACAATGGTGGTCCTTATGAACTAATCGTTCTACACTTCTTACTTGGTGTAGCTTGTTACATGGGTCGTGAGTGGGAACTTAGTTTCTGTCTGGGTATGAGCCCTTGGATTGTTTCAAAATTTTTGGCTAGACAAGATATGCCTTATTTGCAAGATGGAAGACCCGTTGATATGGTCTTCAACCCATTAGGAGTACCTTCACGAATGAATGTAGGACAACTATTTGAATCTTCACTTGGGTTAGCGGGGGATTTGCTAGAGAGACATTATCGAATAGCACCTTTTGATGAGAGATATGAACAAGAAGCTTCGAGAAAACTGGTGTTTTCTGAATTATATGAAGCCAGTAAGCAAACATCGACAAATGGCGAAAACGAGAAATGCTATGATCTCTGCTGAAAATGTTCATTCTTATAGGGAAAGGATTGCTACTCTAGAAGGTGAAAAGGCTAAATTGGACAAACAACTAGATGAGATTAATGAGGCTCGGGTTGTGATCGAAGCGGCGGTAAATTCTATTGTTAACATGACTGTTTTTGTTAGGGTTTTTGACTCCGCTTATTTATGTGTTATGGGGTTGATTTTTTTTTGTTAGGGTTGGATTTTGTATGTTTAGATTTGACAGGTGCTGTGACTTTAATTAATATAATACTAGTGTAATATAATACTAGTGTTTAGTGATTTTAGGGGCTTAATTTTGTGTTATGGATTTAGTTTATTTTGGCGCGTTGTTAAGGTGTAATAGGTGTTGTGGCTTTTAAATTCCGTTGTGTGATTTGTTTTGCTCTAACAGTAGGCCATTTTCTCATTTTCTAGATTTATATTAGCTTATATGGTAATTTTACAACAAAACTAAATCGTGATTGTATAATTTTGGGCTTTTTATTTGGGCAGTAAGGAAAATAATATGTAGCAAGATTTCAACACTAAGATTGATCATGCTCGGGCTATGGTCGAACAGGAGGTAAATTCTATTGTTAACATGACTGTTTTTGTTAGGGTTTTGACTTGTAATTTTTCGTTAGGGTTGGATTTGGTAAGTTTAGGTTTGACATGTGCTGTGACTGTAATTAATAATACTAGTGTTTAGTGATTTTAGTGTTTATAAATGCTAGGGGCTTGTTAAGGTGTAATAGGTGTTGTGTCTTTTAAATTTGTGATACGGCTTTGTTCTTTTTTGCTTTGGCCCATATTTACGACTTAGTTTGTACTTTTGATGTTTATTAGAACAAGCCGAATTCTGTTGTGCGATTTGTTTTGCTCTAATAGAAAGATGTTTAGGCCATTTTCTCATTTTCTTGATTTATATTAGCTTATGTAAAAAACAGACATGGTAATTTTACAACAAAACTAAATCATGATTATGTAATTTTGGGCTTTTTTATTTGGGCAGTAAGGAAAATGATAAGTAGCAAGATTTCAACACTAACATATTGCTTAAAATAAACCACACTTGCCGTCTAATTCACTTTGCACATCTGTGAACCTCAGCTTGTTGAGTATAAGTTGGCATTGAAGTCGGAGTTGGACGAATCTTCAACAGATACTTCTTTGGACAATGTTTCTGGTGACCAAGGCCAATCAGATTCTGATTTTACAAGTAGTAATCAACATCAAGCTGTTGCTCTTACTGATCCTGCTGTTGCATGTCATCCTGCTGTTGCTCTTACTGATCCTGCTGGTGCTAGGAAATTTGTCGTAGCTCAAGGACTACGAAAGTCTATTAATCTGCGTCGCAAGATTGGGCCACTGGAGGATAAGGATCCTGTACTCACTTTGAGTAGCCACGGGCTCACCAAATCCGAGCACAAACAAAAAATCAAGGGCGTTGAGTTCTTTTCAATCAATCACGACACGTTTGTCACCAGGTATGCTATTCATTGCACTAAATCTTCAAATAAATATTTTGTAACTCTTTTGAGTATTTTACTTCCATAATTTCACATTGTTATATATATTTACTGCAATAATGAAATGGTTCTGCACAAGACTTATGATGTTGCATTGAGTAGTATTTATTTTAGTGTCTAGAAGTTGTATTGTGGAGAGTCACTTTATATAAATATTAGTTAATTACTTATACCAAAATCTTAAGTTCAGTGACCCACTTATGGCATAAAATTTTAGAGTACTTAAAATGGTAAAAAAAAATGAAAGTAGAAAACTGTAACAGTCAATTTGCCCATTTTGATATTTGTTTTTGTAATTGCATTTCTTACGAAGGCATTCTAAGAAAATGGGAGCTAACGTCCGATACAAAGGCAAAGAAGGTTGTTTCCTTCGATGTGCTTTATAAGGGATCGATCCCTGAGGATTTTGCTATCAATCCGGTGGATGATAGTATTGTATTAGTGTATGGAAATAAGGAAACACTCAGGGCCGTGTCTCTTACCGGGGAAGAACAGGTACAACTCTTTGAAGACTAAGTATTACTTGCTCATTAAAAGGTAGTATAATGCTCAAAGTTTTTATATCATTCTTGACAAAGGTAAAAGTATTAGGAATCAGTAGACTTGAGTGACGACAAACGATATTATAAGAGTGACAACTTTAATTGATTATTTGATTCTAAAAGACAAAATGAATCTGGATGTACAAATTTGAAGCCTAAAAAGAACAATTAACCCTAAATTATTTAATGGGAAACTTATTTATTTGATATGCTTTTTGTTATTTTATGGATGGTGCAGGACATTATAGCAGAAGAGATAGGTGAAAAAAATCACGAGACGGGGGTGTCACGTGTTGCATTTTTAAGATGTAAAATGAACAACAACCCTGTCTTTGTCACGAGTGATAAGAAAAGCCACAGTATTGTTGCTTGGGGAATGGTCGAGAGTACATGGAGAAATGTTGGTTCTTATAAGTTGCATTCAAGTGCAATAACAGGGATATGTGACACGTGTTGCATTTTTAAGATGTAAAATGAACAACAACCCTGTCTTTGTCACGAGTGATAAGAAAAGCCATAGTATTGTTGCTTGGGGAATGGTCGAGAGTACATGGAGAAATGTTGGTTCTTATAAGTTGCATTCAAGTGCAATAACAGGGATATGTGGTTTTTTCGACCGACCGGTTGTTGTATCTGTCGAGAGGGACCGACAAGCATTTGCGTATGACTTAGAAAATAAACTTTTTTGCTACTTTTTGTGGTTTGAAAACCGGTTCGACCCGGCGGTTGAACCGGTGACCCATAAATAAGAGCAGAGTCTCTAATGAATGCCAAATCTTGTGTTGAGTAGAGATGATGAACGTCAGTTGAAGTTTTGGGATGTTAGGAGCAATGAGACTGTTAACACTATGTTTGGCTGGAAAAGTTCCAAGGGATCGCAACAAACTGCACTTGTGAAGTCTGCCTGGTCCCCCAGTGGACCTGCAGAAGAGAAGGTACGGGTTTTTGACATAAGGTATTGCAGTGCTAAGAACCCGAGTATCACTCTTTCCGATCATTCTAGAAAAGTGTTCAAAGTCGCATGGGCTTCTACCCGTTCGGTGTTAGTGACTACGTCCCTTCTTGACAAGAAATTAGGACTTTAGTCAATGAGAGGAGACGTCTTGCATTGAAGTTGCTGGATATATATGCAAAGCAAAGTAATAAGCAAACGAAAAGGAGAAAGATCAAAGATGGCATAGTGTATCACAAGTCTAGGATGCATCCATACACGTACAACCATCACGCTACGAAACGAAACAAAACAAAGCCTAGGATGCATCCATATGCCCCCTGCAAAACAAAATCATATATATATCCCGCTCGCATGACATGTATATACATATATCAAAAATGGCCAAGAGATCTCATATCATATCATAACGAAATGAGGACGCCGTGGATCAATCACACCTCCACAGAAAGTGTCATGCCATTGGTGCCTCAATGACACGGCCATGGTACCTCAATGACTAGTTAGTAAACTCGGGCATAAGAATGAAACGAAACACATCATATCATATCATCATAGCATATCAAACGAATCATATCAAGGTATCATGTTAAACGAATCATATCACAGGATCCTAGCAACGGATCATATCAAAGAATCATATAAAACGAATCATAGCAAAGGATCATATCAAACGAATCATAGCAAAGCATACGAATCAAAGTCAAGGATCGAAAAGTCATGAAAGAGAACACCCTTACTGAAAAAAGGGTAGAATATCTGTACCTTAACGAATGCAAGCAAAAATCAAAGGATGATCACACTGGAAGAGAACTACTCCTACTTCAACGGATCTACACGAATATAATTAAGTATTACTTTATGTTCAGGTCGTACGAATAGGAATGAAATCAAGATCTGACGCGTCGCGAACCAAAAGCATCCTCAATGCCAAAACGTCAAACTCTTCACCCCACAAAAGTTACTCTTCAAGCAATATTACAAAGGCTTCTTCGGACGTAGACTGTCAACACCAAAATACGAAGATGATCCTCGTGTTTCTCTTTCGTCTCTGAACATATCAAAATGTCACACAATGACAATTTATCCATATATTCATGAAAGGCACGTTTTATCAATTTCATAGGAATAGTCGGAGTAGTAACCAATACAATTGGCATCATAACGCTCAAGAAGATCATACGAATACGAAAAGGGATTAACGTACGAGTTTTAAAAAATCAATGTGATTGAAAACGATTATCAGGTTCGGAACCATGGTGCAGAATCTCACAAATCGACAAAGATGACAATCGAGATATGATAATTGATATGTTAATGGTGTTGCGGGTGTATTAGTATGTTTTGCAAATGAATTAGATATCACAGAATGCGTAGCGCCCGTATCAAATAAAATAAAAGCTATTCGATCAAATAAATGTAGAAGTCATGAGAGAGAAAGCACCCTTACTGAAAGGGCAGAATATCTGTACCTTAACGAAGCAAACAAACACCAAAGATGATCACTAAAATGATGACAACTACTCCCGCTTCACTGGATCTACACGAATATGATAATAAAGTATTATTTTATGTTCATAAAATCAGGTTACTTATTTTAGTATACTTTCCATTTAAAGTAACTGTCCATATTTAGTAAGATTCCCAAAATAGTAACCTCCCCAATTAGTACTTTAATATTTTAAGGTTATTATTGACGATTACATAAGATTTAAAATGACCAATATAGTAAGTTAGGGTTAAGTACGACCATTTACTAAAGTTTAGGGTCAAAATATAAATTATCAAAATTTAAATATTAAAAGTCAAATAAAATTATTTTAAAGTTTATTTTAATAAATTAATATTAAGATAATAATTTTGGACCTCGTCATCATAATTTTATATACTTTAGTAACGTGCCCACAATATTAATATTTATGCCGGGGTGACGACCCAAGATTTTTATTATTTTTCCGAAACAAAGATACACCCTTACATATATAATAACATGCATGCATACATTCATTTTAGCTCATATAATATTAGGTTCAAGACATGTTGTTGTCGTGTTTTAAAAGATTAAAACTCACGTATAAAACCAATGAGAATACCAACCATATTATGTTAATATACATTAGATCAAATACAAAACAGGTCGAAGCCGAATACGCATAAGTCGAACCAAAATCCGAACTAACACGCAGGTGATGACATACTTATTTTATATATATATCCTAANGAAGATTTCACGAAAGGTATTCCATGATAAAGTAGCAACCCAGTCATTCCCTCCTTTGGCACCCTTGTACGTCTTCCACCAGTTGAGGGCATCTCCCTCAAACTTGTAAGTAGCCAACCGCGCCTTATAGATATCACCACATCCCAATACCTCAAATATTTTCTCCATGTGAGCAATCCAGTGCTCTGCATCATCCGGAGAAGTAACGGCACTGAATGAACGAGGTTTCTGCTTATTAAACCTCTCCAACCAAGTGTGGATGTTCTCGGGTGGGTTTCCACCACCAGAGCCACCAGAACCATTGCTAGCTTCTTGACGCACTTCTTTTACATGTTCAGAACCATTGCTAGCATTAGCCATCGTTTCTTCGTATTTTGATTCCACCTCTGTTTTATTTCGCTGATTCGTTTATGATCTTTCAGATGGTTACTACTCGTACTCAGGAAAATTTTGCTAACAACCCTACTTTTGAGGCTGCCGTCCAACAGACCGTCAACGTACTTTTACCGAATCTCTCTGCTCAAATCCGGGAAGAAGTGCGTCAAGAGATGGCTAATGCTAGCAATGGTTCTGGTGGCTCTGGTGGTGGAAATCCACCCGAGAACATCCACACTTGGTTGGAGAGGTTCAATAAGCAGAAATCTCGTTCGTTCAGTGTTGTTACTTCTCCAGATGATGCAGAGCACTGGATTGCTCACATGGAGAAAATATTTGAGGTATTGGGATGTGGTGATATCTATAAGGAACGGTTGGCTACTTAATAGTTCGAGGGAGATGCCCTCAACTGGTGGAAGACGTACAAGGGTGCCAAAGGAGGGAATGATTGGGTTGCTAATTTATCATGGAATATCTTCCGTGAAATCTTTTTCCAATACTTTCCTTTGTCTGAGAAGTAAAAGTTTGAAAGGGAGTATCACACGCTCTCTATGAACGACAGGGAAACCTGTACGGAATTCATGAAGAGGTTTGTTCCTCTAGCTGGGGGTTTTTGGGTGATAAGGCTGGTACACCGGGGGAGCAAGCTAAGAAATTTGAGTGGGCACTCAAGAAGGATCTTTTGGACGGAGTTGTAAATATGCATTTTGATGATGTTGCTGGGGTTGCGAATGCGGTTCGCAACATTGGGATTGCAGAAGAGAGGGCTAAGCGGGGGGTTAAGAGAAACTATGATGGAGAGCGGGTTCGACCAGCTCAAGGAAGCAACCAGCGGGGCAGTGACTTTAAGGGAATGATCGTCGGGTTTTTGATATGAGGGGATCAGACAGGTAGGGTAATGACCGTCGTGGGTATGATTATCGGGGTTATGATAGGCAGAATGATCGTCGGGGATTCGATGCACGTGGATCTGACAGACAGGGCTACAGTTCAGGTCGGGACCAACAGCAGCGGGGTCAACAAGATTATCGGGCTTCGGGTTCGTCGGGATAGGAGAGGCGTGTGGATACTTGCAAGACGTGTGGGAAGTCTCACCCGGGGAGACAGTGTCATCGGATTTCTAGGGCATGCTTTAACTGTAGCCAGACGGGACACATGGCTAGAGACTGTCCTAAGCCACTGAGGTATAACCAGGGTGTTGGTAGAGATCGTCCGCCGGCTACTACTGGACGAGTTCATGCTGCTGATGCCTAGGGTACCGTTACGGGCATTCTACATTTATTTGATCACATGGCTTTTGTTTTATTTGATACGGGCGCTACACATTCTGTGATATCTATTTCAATTGCTAAACATCCTAATACACCCGCAACACCATTAACATATCAACTATCATATCTCAATTGTCATCTTTGTCGATTTTTGAAATTCTGCACCATGGTTCCTAACCTGATAATCAATTATGATCACGTTTGTTTTGAAAACTCGTACGTTAATTCCTTTTCGTATTCGTATGATCTTCTTGAGCGCCATCTATTGGTGGCCGCTTAACGTTATTGAAATTGGTGTTAGGTTCAATTTCTATTTTTCATATGTCCATTTTTCGTGTTCTATCAAGAGTTATTAAAATGTTGGAGTCTGTTTGTAGCCAATTTTTCAATGGGAACGAGGTGGGCAGTAATAAAGCTACATGGGTCAAGTGGAACAATGTTTTGATGGACAAAGAACGTGGGGGTCTCGGTGTGTCTAGCCTCCTTGCTTTGAATAGAGGTTTAATGATCAAGTGGGTTTGGAAGTTTTTTACTCAGAGATCGTCGTTGTGGGCGAAAGTTATTAAGGCTATTTATGGGGAGGATGGAGGTGTGGGCTCGATGAATATATCGGGGGTTCGGACTTGCTGGACATCCATTATTAATGAGATAAGGGTCATGAAAAGTCGAGGTGTAATTTGATGGACTTTATGCGTTTAAAGCTAGGTAATGGGAATATAGCGTCTTTTTGGAATGACAACTGGCATGGTGGTAGAAATTTCAAAAAATTGTTTCCGCGGTTGTATGTAACAATTCGCATTTTCGGGTTACTATTCACTTTTACTATTCACTCCCGATACCCGCACCACCTTTTGACTAATACATTTTAAATTACCTCGCCTAGTCATGTACCTAGTCATCAACTAGATATTTTTTGGATAATATCTTACAAAATATCTCACTAAGAGAAGTCAAGTTGAAATTCTCTTCTTAAATATCTTAACTAGATATTTAACAATTCCGGTTTTAGGTTTTTACGACTTTAAGCACCCGGATAAAAGTTATCATTCATTTAATAGGTTAATATATAGTATATTGACAAGATTAAACATATTTACAAGCTTCATATTTTTAGGATACCAGGTTTTAAGTTTCGTGACTTAACAACTTACAGTTAGCGATTACCGGAACCAAAACTCACTCCGTAAACTAGATAATATCCTAAACAAACTAACCTCCTCATTTAAGCCATAGGTGGCATTTATGAGGAGTCATAAGGACACTTGTCTTGGTAAAGAATTGATCTTGGGTAAGATGTATACACATGTAAAGTATTACTTAGTAAGTAAGTATGATATATAGTTATTTAACCAAGACTTATCACCTACACTTTTCACAACTCATCTCTTTTGTTCTCTTATCATAAGCAACGACCAACACCCCTTTTCTTTACAATTTTGATCTTGTATTTGCTAATTTCATCCATTACAAATTTAACCTTAAGTTCCTTGTTGATTCCTAGTTCCATTTATACCATAAATCATCATAAACAACACCATAATCTCATCATCAATCCTAGGGTTTTCTTGGAAGATAATAAAGAGGTTTAAGAGCTGAGTTAAGAAGGAATTTACAAGGTTTGTATAAGGTTGAAATCAAGACTTAGGTTAAAGATTGACGAAAGGATTAAAGTCTAGAAGAGTTTAGTTGAAGAATTAAGTTAGTGATCTTGATTCATGGTTCTAGTTAAAGTTCATCACAAGGATTGTAAGCAAACTCCTGTATTTACCTTTGATTACTATAAATATTAGTATTTCATGTATTTAATATGTTCTATATGCTTATTATACTTTATTATGCTTGGATAATTGGACTAAAACACTAGAAACATCGTAAGGACTATGTTTGCAAAATAGAAACTGGACAGGAGGGTATAAATGGAAATACTGGGCAAAATTCGTGAACTGTGAAACTTAGTTAAAAATATAGGCTTATATATGGATGTCTTGTGGTCGTTTCCCCGGGTGGCTCATGCCGTAACTCATCCCGATGATTAAACTAGAGCTAAAACTGTAAAACATATCAAAATCTGACTAACAGATTTCATTGGACAAAACGGGACAGTTCCGGTCGTTTCTGGAACTCGTCGTAGTTTTATGAAATGAAGCTAATACATAAACTTAAACGTAGGAAAAGTCCTCGCATCCTAAAGTATTGGAGAACTCAAGATATGGCCTTTGCCGTGGGACTGTAGAGTGCTGCCCAAATTTCTGCACTTAATCACAAATTTAAATTAGAAATTTAACTCATGTTATGATGTAATTAAGGATATAAGGTCAACAGATTTTCTTTCACTATGACTTATATAATTCAGACTCGTAATTACTTTTAAAGTTGGAAAACTAAAATAACTAAAAACCCATAACGTGACATAGATTAATACTTGACCACTTTTACTTACAAATGTTAAACATCCAAGCATCATGAATGTAATAAATATATAAGGCATGTTTATATATTCACTTCATTGTTTTAGAACCTAAGACACGGTATCATATTCTAGGTCGCGCGTAGAGATTTCGTCAGCTTATACATCAATTCCATTATATGTTGTGATATCGTTAGTTCAAGGTGAGTCATAGCCCCTACTCTTTTCATACTTGTTTTAACTCTTTAGGGGAGATACATGCTCAACTACCTACATATTATGCTCAATTACAAAAATACTTTACTTGCTTGATTTACATACATGATTTGCATTTACATAAATACTTGCATTCATACATGATTGCGTTAAACATGATTGCATTATTCTTGAATGCATTGGCAAAGGTGACTAGACTTGATACAAACATACATCCTAGTACTGTGGTATTGGAAGGCCATTAATTTAGATACATCCCAAATTAAGTTGTTGGAAGGCCATTAATTTGGATACATCCTAATACTGCGGTATTGGAAGGCCATTCATTTGGATACATCCTAACATTGAGGTGTTGGAAGGCCATTAATTTGGATACATGATCGATATACTATTTACATACTCAAAATGTTTACACTTATAACTACTATACTGCATGTATACACACATGTCTTACTCATACTACATTTTAGCAGTGGGTTGTGAACATACAGGTTGCAAGTTTTGTATGGGCAGGATTTGCAACTGAGTGGATTCACAATGCCTTTGCTGTGGGAACATTTTCTATAGGCTCTTCAACTTATTTAAAACAAACTCTATGAACTCACTGATGCGTGGTTTTGTGACCTTACAACAGGTTTTACCTCTCAAGGGATCTCAAGAGGCTTACAACCCCACCAGGCAGTGTACCTGACCGATGTAGTATAGGATAGTGGTAAGTACGGGGGATTGATCGTTCTCTCACAGGGAATAGTGTTCGTTAGGATAGAAAAGCTACTCTAATAGGTCTAAAGGTGGAAGGAAGATTCTTTTTGTATTTTTATATTTTTTAGAAAGCAAGTAAAATCTCGGTTTTTAGAGGAAGGGCGGAATTAGTTGCTAGTCAACTAACCCAAGTTTACTACTTATGCAAATTAAAATAAAATAAATATCTAAACTATTGTGGTTGTGAAAACAATATGGAGAAAATTGTGTTTACTTAGATTTCATTACTCCCTAACTATCTTTTACCGGTTAATTGATATGTGTGTTACTTGTGTGGATGAAGGGTGTATTCCTAATAACTCATGGAGTGGCATACATATCTCTCCAATTCTATGAGCTCTTATCTCGCCCTATGCCATGCACGGCACAACCATAGGGATTGTAAACAGTGGCTCATGCGTTAAATACTACCTTAATAGCCTAGTATGCCTCGACTACATGTTTCCCAAGACGTTCAAGCACGTTACCATAAAAGAGGTTGGCCAGTTTTCTTGAGCCTAACATCGATGAAACAATCATCCCAACAAACAACAACACACACCAATTAACCAATAATCAATAGTTAGGTTTCATTAGATCTAAGCAAACACTAGAGAATTTAGCTATTCATGTTAATTGAAAGACAAGCAAGATAGATAGAAAACCAACACATAGACATATTGATTGAATTAAAGTGAAGACTTATCTTTAATTAAGCACTAAGGTTCCAAGGGTTGGAGACCCTAAAAGTCACAGAAAATTCGTCTTTAGGAATTGCCCTAAAAGTTCTCCACAAAATTCCACACTAATGAATGAAAATTTGGAAAATATATATAGAAAATAAGTTACGGACGGCGTCAGCTTATAGGGCCTGACGCCGTCAGCTCACCGCCATTAGGGTTCTCGGATGGCCTAGATCCATTTGGGACGTGGTCAGCTTGTAAAACTCTCTGGGCCGTCTCTCTTTAACTTAGCACGTGACGGCCTACATCTTCTAACACCTGACGGCGTCAGGTGTAAATTCTTGAAATCTTTCTGGCCTGTCGTTTGATAATTGAATTCCACTCTTTTGTCATCCTTACTGACGGCGTCACCTTGTGACTCCTGACGCCGTCAGGTTGTAAAATCCTGCTTCTTTGAGACTTTATCGTTTTCTTCACTTTTATGCTCCAAAAACGTCCGAATATGCATGTTTTCCAGAATTCCTCTCAAAAGTACCTAAAATGACAAAAGGAACGATTTAGGGCAATATTTGATCACGTTTATACAAATTAGGGCTTAAATGACCCCCTAAAAGCGTAACACTTTTCGTCTCATCACTCACCAACCATTGTGTTGACACTTTAGCATGTTTATCTCAGGTTAGTAAGGCGATAGCTAGTGCGTGGAACATAGAGTCAAGCTGCATATTCTGAAGACTTACGCTTTTATCATTTACCATTCGAAACATTTTGTAAACATTTATATATTACACATTGGGACCTCAAGTTTGTAACTCTGATTTCATTAATCGAATGGTAACTTTTCAAAATGTCTCATTTAGAGGTCGTTTTCTATAACTTGTACTTTGTATTCTGAAGTAGCACCCCAAGTGACACAGTCTTCCGCTGTGGTACTTTGGGGGTGTTACATTGTATGCGCTTGAGAACTGTAAGGAGGTCAATGTTCGCGAGAAGATGAGGGATGCTACTATAGACTATTATTTTCGTCGTAATACTAGGGATGGTGTGGAACAAGTGCAATATGATGATCTTTTGGACTTGCTTAGCATGGTTAACTTTCTTCCAATGGAGGATAGGTGGACTTGGTCGTTGGAGAGCTCGGGGGAGTTTTCAGTGGCTTCCATTCGGAGGGTCATTGATGAGAAGCGGATTTTGAGTAATTGTTCTCGGACTCGGTGGGTGAAGTATGTGCGAATAAAAGTTAATGTTCTTGCCTGGAAATTCAAGATAGATGCCCTTCCAACGCGTCTTAATATATCTCGGAGAGGTATTGAAATTCCTTGTATTTTGTGTCCTAGTTGCGATCGTGAGGTTGAGTCGTCAGAACACCTATTTTTTCGATGTGATTTAGCTCGTCAGATTGCTCGAAAGATTGCGGTTTGGTGGAATGTTAATTATGTGGATTGTAATTCGTATGATGAATAGGTCTCTTGGATGGTGTCGTTACATCTTGGGACTAAAGCTAAGTTGATTTTCGAAGGTATTTTCTATGCTTTATGGTGGCATATTTGGACATATCGCAATAAGCTCCTGTTTGAAGACAAAGCTCCCTTGAAGGCGATTCTTTTTTATAATGTGGTGTCTAGTTCATTTTGTTGGTGTATGTATAGGTGTAAAACCTTGTTTAGTCGGGACGAGTGGCTTAAAAACCCTTATCTTATTGTGATGTAAGTCTAGCTCCTTGCTAGTATTTTGTTTTTTAATATAATATCGCCGTTCAAAAAAAATACTGGGTTGAGAGATGCTCTGGCTATTAGACATTTTGAAGTTTTTTAATAATGAATGGTGCATATACTATGTCTTATATTATGTAGGCTGTAGCTATATGCTGGCCATGTCACTCTTTGTGTCTGATTATTCCTAGTTTTTGCATTCTAAGTCATGTAGTGGGATTTATCAACCTGTACAACAGTTGTGTTTGATAAACCCGCTTTATCTAATCCTTTCGTTTATCCTTTTTGTTTGAAGCTATTTTTTTCACTGGAGAAATCTGATACGAATCAGTGTTGATTAAAGCTTAAATCTAAAACAGAACAACCCAAATAAAAGTAGTCCACATTAAGCAATATTGGTTCATAGTTATAAAGAAAAGAAAAAAAAAAACAAAACTCTTGGGAGGTTTATATTGACGATAACAACATTCTTTCACTACCAACAAATCCTTAAAATTAATTTTTTAAGCTGAAGGATCCGCGATCTTTGAAGGAAAGGACAAGTTTGAAGGACTATGAAATTCTAGGACATATGGGTATGTTGAAACTATACACACTTGCACTATATTCTCGGATATAAAGAATCATCATATACTCCAATGCTTAGTAAATATGAGCAATAATAATACGGCCTTGTAAAAAGTTTATTGCCCTTTTAAAAAGAGACCGTATAAACATATTAACCCCTAAAAACAATCGTTAGCAAAATCTTGTTTTTATAGATCTATATTTTCTTGAAACCTTCAACAACTGTATTCTATGTTTTTCTCTCTTGCACTACATGTACTATATATTGTCAGTTTAGAATGTGAAGTAGACATCACCCAATTGTAACTATATGCCATGTGTTTGATTCTAGAAAACTATATTCCTGACTTTTCTTCTACCACTATTAAACATAAACTAATTGCCGCATTTGCTAAATCGAGGTGAGACCTTTCAACATCACCGATATTAAAGTATCAGGGGAAAATTTGTCATTGTCATGCTAAAAAAAGGGTGAACATTTTCGGTATAGACGCTTTGGAACTGTTTCATAAATTTCGACCCTGAAATATTGTGTTACCAAAAAAGTATTTAGCGAGTAAAATATGTTTTCGCATCCTTTAATTTGTGCGCGTTACTTGAAAACCATACACGTACCCATATTTTCTTGTCCAGATTCAATAAGATTGTGACACGTGGAATTGCAAGCAAAACTTATTTATTCACCATCCCCGTTTGCGCACTAAAATTAATTTGAGGATATAACCGGTTGTCGACAAGTGGATGTGATTGTGTGCTCACGCTCCACATTTGCTCGCTATAATTATTTAAAGGAAGGTATCGGGTGTTGGCATGTGAAAGTGCAATCAAACTTCTTTTTGCTCGCCCAAAAAATTGCGCGTTAGTTGTATTTAATTTACAAGGGTTTGTTGTCTAAAAAAAGACTTTAAATCTACTTTTTCTTCGAAAAATTCTATTTCAAATATGACTTCCGAGTTTATGCTTCTTTTAGATTATACAAGTTAATAAAACGACTAGACACCTCTCATGGAATATGTATAAACCTGAGATCGAACACACATTGTAATCTCAATGGATGGATTATTATTATTATTATTATTATTATTATTATTATTATTATTATTATTATTATTATTATTATTATTATTATTATTATTATTATTATTATTATTATTATTATTATTATTATTATTATTATTATTATTATTATTATTATTATTATTATTATTATTATTATTATTATTATTATTATTATTATTATTATTATTATTATTATTATTTTCTATATATTATCAGTTCTTGCTTGGTATAGTTTCAAAGAGTGGGCTTGGTTTGTTTTAATAGTAATGAAAATTCAAGTCTTCTATTTTTGATATATATATNGTCGAAAACGTAAAAAAAAATGAATGAAAACGTACAAAAACGGGTGAATACGTAAAAAAACGGACGAAAACGGGCGAAAACGTTAAAAAACGGTTGGAAACGTAAAAAAATGGGCGAAAACGTAAAAAATACGGACGAAAACGTAAAAAAAAAAAGGGAGAAAATGTAAAAAATGGACGAAAACGTAAAACAACGGGCGAAAACGTAAAAAAACGGATGAAAACGTAAAAATACGGCTGAAATCGTAAAAAACGGTCGAAAATGTAAAAAAATAGATGAAAACGTAAAAAACGGACGAAAACGTAAAAAACAGATGAAAACATATAAAAACGGATATTAAAAAAGAGATGTAAGGTTTGTGAAAGAAGAGGGAAGAAGTGAAAGAAGAGGTAAGAAGTGAAAGATGAAAAGAAGCACTTATGTCTGCAAAAAAACAAACAAAAACCTCTGCCCTCTTGCAGACAAAAGGAGTGAAAAGAGGAAATAAGTGCTTATTGTGAAAAAACAAACGACACCTAAAACTAGCTTTGCTTCTAAACCGAATCCAAAAGAAAGAACGAGAAACAACTTCATCAAACATAATTGTCTTTGGAGGAATCTCTAGACCAAAAATCGTTCTGTTGCGCCAATTCCATATGTACCACCACACAATGTAGCATACACCTTCGAACGCCTGTTTTTGCTTCATCGGTAGCCGAATAGACAACAACCAATCCAACCAATCATCATAAGAATTAAGCTCCTTGTACTCCATATCCCACCATCAAGTGATCTTATGCATAATCTCACAAACTAATTGGCAAGAGAAGAATAAATGCCTAGACGATTCAACCGTCCTCTCACACATAGGACATAAAATAAACTCAATCTCCATACCTCTACGAGAAATATTGAATCTGGTAGGAAAACAATCGTTTTTAACTTTCCAAGCATGAACATTTATCTTGATTGGAACCGCCTTTATCCATCTTGTCTTCGAAGTACCATTCGGAAGTAAAGTGTCGTCGATAAGTTTCCTAACCGAGGATACCGAGAACTCACCCGATCCATCAAAGGACCACGACCATCTATCTTTCGAATTACTTAGAATACAACCATCGGTCTTTTCCTTAAGCAGCTCCAACCAAACCTGCTCTATTCCACCCCTCGGAGTTCGACGAAGAGAAAACTCCAACCCTTCATGAGACATTTTCAACGCAACCTCAATCCCTTTCATCGTTTCCAAAGCATAAATTCTAGGGGCCAAATCTTTAAAAGCAACATCACCACACCACGTAGTTTCCCAAAACGAAGTATTCATCCCATTACCCAATATCAGAGTAATATATCTGAGAAGATCAATACCATACAACTTTAATGACTCGACTTCCTGAATTATACTAATCCATATAGACGGATAGCTCAATTTAGCTTTCATACCAATTTTTCCACTTTCACCATGCAACGCTTTTATGACCCTAGCCCATAACGAATTCTTTTGGGTTATAAATCGCCACACCATTTGAACAAAAGGGCCCTATTAAGCGCGAATAAACTCGAAATCCCAAGACCTCCTGTATCCTTAGAAGCCATCACATTTCTCCATCTGACCCAACTCGATTTTCTCGAATTTATATCCATGCCATTAAAAAACCGCGCCCAATTGATTCCATATTCTGCAGCACCTTCATAGTGTAACACCCAGTGCCCTCTTATACCAAAAAATTTAAAACTTTTACGCGGAAACGCTTTGACCCGTTACTGACCTCCTGTCACTCTTTTATAAACTGACTAAAACAAGTTACAAAACAAACATTAAGACTATTTTTAGAAGACACTAGACTCCATTACCTTCGAAATGCCGGGTGGCACGACCCGTGATGACTTACGGTTAAAAAGATATGATTTTTCGAAAACTGACTCCGACTAGTTCTCCAACTTAGTTCTGCAGCTTAGTTCTCCAAATTAGTTCTCCAGTTTAGTTCTCCAACTTAGTTCTCTAGTTATTTTAACCACTTTACAAACACTTAACCATCTAAATTGTTTTTCCAAAATTCTTGACCCGTTTGACTCAAAATGGGTTAGAAAGGACCTTGTCCCAAACACCCCTTTTTCCTGCATACCCTTTTTTTACACTTTTGACCCGTTTTATAGAAAATGACTTCCATTACCCGGAAAGACACCAAGACTTACAGATTTACTTATTATATCCTTTGGCTCATTTCCATATAAAAACATTTACCGTTTGACTCTCGGAATAGTACTTTACAAAATGACGGGTTTTGTGCCAAAACCCGTTTCGACCCATTTACACTACAAACCATCTATAACACTTCCGTATTACCTCAAATCTTCCAGAAATCACTATCTTAGCACATTAAAGTTGTATCATAACCATTTACCCGTTCACAACCCAAAATGGGTATAATTACACATTATGCCAAACGCCCCTTTAACTTGACCGTAAACGTCTCACCAATCGTCACCTTCTTAATACACTGTTCATATATTTTCATTGCATGTTCATTCATTTAGTTGCATAATTAGTGCAATGCTTAATTTCATAATCATATAGTATAACTTAACATATTCAGTCATTAGAAGTAGATTAAAGTCCGAGTTTTGTCAAAGCTTCAAGTTAATTCAAAAAGTCAAATAATAGCATACTAGCCAGTTTACTACCAAAATGTGGGATTTTTCATGAGCTTGATTTTCAGTATTATTCTATGACTTTTTAGGGAATATAAAATCTGGAAGCTCATTCTTCTTTGGACTATATTTTTAGTTTATTCTTCATTAATTTTCTTTAGTGCTATATTTGTCTCAATTGTTTGGACTGTTTGGTATAACCCCTCTCCCTGCCACCAGGGTGTTAAGGTCAAAAGCTTTTCTCAATACGCTTGTTTCTGGTCAATTGGATCTTAGCTTAGATTTTTGCCAATTCAGGAGATCACTGTGTCATACTTTGTTATGCTTATCTTGTATTCCTTTATGGGCTTATTTGTGAACTTAATTTGGATCGCCAAGTCTCACCCTTGAACCATTCAGCATTTGATTAATCAGCGTTGAGCCCCATTTACTACAAGTCCTCAAAAAGCTTATCTTCTGTGGCATTAATATGGTACGTTGGCTTTTGAGAAGCTCAGGTGCCTAACTTATTGGTATCAGGGATGTTTCAGGCTCTTAGAGGCTTATTTGATAAGTTCTTATTGGCATGCATCAAAGCTTGCCCTGTTTTGTTCTGAGTAAATATTGGATTTGCTTATTTGGTCCTCGCAGCTTATTTCATTAAGCTTTTCTTTCTTC
The DNA here is from genome assembly GCA_014162995.1 of Artemisia annua. Classification (NCBI taxonomy): domain Eukaryota; kingdom Viridiplantae; phylum Streptophyta; class Magnoliopsida; order Asterales; family Asteraceae; genus Artemisia; species Artemisia annua. The sequence goes on along the minus strand of LBNU01016495.1, from coordinate 86,107 downwards.
TGGCTTTCTTTTGAGTTTATCTCAGTTTTACTTTGCTTTATTTCCATCCTTCATGTATCCTTAGCTTGTAGCGATATGTAGGGAAACTTTTTCAAGTTTAAAATTCCAACATTTGTTTTTAAGGTCATTATATCTCTATCTT
>LBNU01016495.1:62753-85956 GCA_014162995.1 Artemisia annua | reverse complement strand
TGAGATTTGACTTTCTATCACATGAACACTGGATTTCAAGACTTGAAAGACCTACTAAGAACTAAAGAAACATGATTCAACAACTAACAACAACATTAACACAACACTCAGTGGTGAAATCCACTGACCCAAACACACCCTTAAACTACTGTTTTCATGATTCTGGAAGCATATGTCTGATTGAGGCATTTATTCCAAAACATAAGGTTAAAATATGATGATATAAGCTCAGTTAAGTACAAAATCTCAATCATTAACAACATTTACCCAAGAATCACCATTATGCAATATTTGGCAGTTAAAAGGTTTAATTGAGAACTGTGTATCCTAATGAACTACTAACATCAAATAAGCAATATTTTAACACAACTATACTAAATTAACACCTAAACATCAATTAAGCAGTTAAAAAGCTAAGCTACAGTAGAAAGCATAAAATGAGGGTAAGACTTACAAAGGACCTGTGAGTATTTAACACCAAGAACCATGAACCACACTAATCCTACTGCCTCCCTTGAGGCACTGAACCAAGCTTCCACAGGTCATCATCTTCTTTTTCTTGCAATATTTTTATTTTTCAAGTATTTTTCCAATTTTTTTGGTATTTTTGTATTTTTGAGATACAATGGACACTTATGAAATTTTGAAGTTTCAAAAGGCTAAATATACTAATTATAAGCTAATGAAACAGAAAGGTCACCCTTTAAGTATTTTATAAGCTAATACAAGATTTTAAGCTAAAATTTCAAAGTAAGGAATTCAAGGAACAAGTTAGATATTCTATTACTGAAAATGAAAGAACAAGGTTTCTGAAGGCTTAGGATTACAATAATTAACTAAAATTCAACACTGGAAAACATTAAAAATTACATGATTTGAAAATTATACTAGAAAAACTAAAAACTAACTAACTCCTTTGTTCCTCCTGCTTCTTTTTTCCTTTATAGGCTTCAAAATGGGTCTTTTTCTCTTTCCCACTTCACTTCTGGATCGTTGGATGAGTGTAGCTTGATCCTGGCCCTTGATCACTTTTGGCGGGAAATTGGTTATAAACCAATTGGGTTGGGGTAGGTTTGGCAGGTGAGTATTTAATGTATGGGAGTACTTTGGGGGACAAGGAAGTTGTAAAAGAGATGGTAGGAGCTATGGAGGCATGTGGGGGAGTGGGGAAGACCTGGTTTCAGGGGATTTGGTTGGGAGGGAAGGGGTCAAAGGGTTGGTTTGACTGGGGGGTAATTATAAACGGGGTGTGTGGGTTTATTTGTGTTTTGGGCCTGGGAGGGGAATGGGCCAGGTGTGATAAGGGCTTGGGGTGGATTTGGGTTTGGGTTAAACAATAAGTAAATTACATAAGGTCCTTTTGGTTTGTAGTTATAAAAAATATAGGGACCAAACATTTAATTTTTGAAAACTTAGGGGCTGGTTCTGCAACTTTCCAAAAATTATCATAAGGGTCGAACATGACAAGTTCCAATAGTGCAAGGGTTATAAAAGATAATTTTCCATTTTTGAAAACCCGGAGACTAAATTTGACATTTTGCAAAGTTGAGGGGTTAAAAGTGAAATTTTACCAAAGAATCATTCAAGGACCAAAATTGACAACTTAAATTATTTTAGGGACCTTGAATGATAAAACTCCACAATTTTGGATTTTAGGAACTAGTTTTGCCAATTTTTGAAAGTTGGGGGACTGAAACTGCCAATTATGCAAACTTTGTTCGTTTTTCATTTGTTTTTACTCATTTTGCATCTAAAACATATAAAACACAATTTTGAAATATTTTCAGTATTTTGATGCATTTCTGAGTGTTTTTGTATGTTTTGCAGTTCAGATTTGACCAAAAATGATGAGTGTTTGAGCACTCATCACATGCCATAAAGGCAAGCTAACAACCATGCCGCGAAGGCAAGCTTACAACCATGCCGCGAAGGCAAGCTAACAACCATGCCATAAAGGCAAGCTAACAACCATGCCGTAAAGGCAAGCTAGGCCATCCCGAAGGATGCCAAAACATATGCCAAAAAGGAAAGTTGGGCTATCCCGAAGGATGCCAAAACTAGAGCATTGGATCCAAGCTATGCTTACTTTAACATCTTTACTTGTTTTATCTTTCATGTACTTTTATGAATAAGTACACACTATCATTTCAACATTTATCATTACCTTAAGCAATTGCAACCTTCACTACCATGTTTACTTTCATCTAGACAAGTTTCTATATAACACTTGCCGATGTTATTATACTTGCATTCCACAATGCAATCTATCATTTATCCGTCAACCCTGAGTTGACTCACACTTTCACTATATACCATTATATCACATTGGATTATCAATTCTTTCATGCACATAAATTGTACATCTTATCATTATACATCTTTCAATATTTTAACATGATTCGATTCATGTTTTACAATTCATTCTAGCGCACTTCATATCACTTATGACTTCTAGTGCAATCTATATCTCATTCATCACTTCTACTCATTACGCTTAACCATTTATTACTAACGCTTTAAACTTATCATCTGTTTATATATGAAACATGATTTCATCACGTCTTGACTATACACTTCAACTTTTCTTATTTAATTAAACATATGAGAATTCATACCTTCAAGCATCTAATCCTTATTATATCAATCGTATCCTTCTAATCATCAACTACAAACATACTTCATTATTCATTTCTCACATAGTATGCATTTAAATGCATCGATCTTATCTCATACACTTCTAGGCATCATGCTCTCAAGCATGCTATATAAAACTTAGACATATAATAAACTACTACCATAGACTTAGCGTCACATAAAGAATAACATTCAACACTTATCCACAAAGTGTTAAAACATTCTTAATCATAATCAAATCATATAGTCTACGGCTCGGACATCACATTGCACAATCAATCTATGTCTAAGTATCAACATTCTAACTAGCCACAAGCACTCATCTACCTTATAACTAAGGCATCTTAAAACATTAATTCCATTACTAGCCCATCTCTAATACCACATAGCATTTCTACTCGCATTCCATTTACCATAACTCTATCATACATTCACATAAACGCAGAACAATCACCGGCACCAACTGCGGTGTATGGCTAACTAATCATTAAATACTTCAAGTCTTCCACGGACTTATATCTCATACTCATAAACTCTATACCCGCATCCTTTACTTATCATTATTAACCTTAACTAACATAAAACATAATCTGTCTTATACTTAACTATTATTTCCCGCATCACTAGCACTTACGCTCAACGCTTCTACGAGTGGTTTATGACAAGGCAACCTATAGTGGAAACCTAATTCACTTAAACCGAAGCTCTGATACCAAGTTGTAACACCCCGTGCCCGCTTATACCAAAAAATTTAAAACTTTTACACGGAAACGCTTTGACCCGTTACTGACCTCCTGTCACTCTTTTATAAACTGAATAAAAATTTACAAAACAGACATTGAGACTATTTTTAGAAGAAACTAGACTCCATTACCTTCGAAATGCCGGGTGGCACGACCCGTGATGACTTACGGTTAAAAAGATATGATTTTTCGAAAACTGACTCCGACTAGTTCTCCAGCTTAGTTCTCCAACTTAGTTCTCCAACTTAGTTCTTGAGTTTAGTTCTCCAACTTAGTTCTCCAGTTTTTTTAACCACTTTACAAACACTTAACCATCTAAATTTTTTTTCCAAAATTCTTGACCCGTTTGACTCAAAATGAGTTAGAAAGGACCTTGTCCCAAACACCTAATTTTCCTGCATACCCTTTTTTTACACTTTTGACCCGTTTTATAGAAAATGACTTCCATTACCCGGAAAGACACCAAGACTTCCAGATTTACTTATTATTTCCTTTGGCTCATTTCCATATAAAAACATTTACCGTTTGACTCTCGGAATAGTACTTTACAAAATGACGGGTTTTGTGCCAAAACCCGTTTCGACCCATTTACACTACAAACCATCTATAACACTTCCGTATTACCTCAAATCTTCCAGAAATCACTATCTTAGCACATTAAAGTTGTATCATAACCATTTACCCGTTCACAACCCAAAATGGGTATAATTACACATTATGCCAAACGCCCCTTTAACTTGACCGTAAACACTCAAAACATACTTTCTACACACCGCTTGACCACCAAGGTATACACTTGACACTTGACCATACTTTACAAAACGTTGCTTGACTCACGGGGGTACAATATCAACATAGAGCTCAGTATTCTACCTAAGCTCCTACTTTCTTACCAATCTTCTAATATCGCATAACCAAACCTTTATCCTTAGTCCAAGCCCTCCATAATAGCATACAAACCTACAAAATGGTTAGAAAACTAAACCATAAGCTTTCACTTAGTAAGTAACTAGATTAACATATGGTCAATACGTCAATCCACATATATGCAATACAAATACCTCAACCACTAACACGTATAGTCATCAACACATTAAGCATATAACATCACAACATACCTTAACCATCCAATACTCATAATCTATCACTTGAGTTGGCTAACAAGGCAAACCACCTATCAAGGCCACACTCACTAATTACAAGCTATCAATCAAGCATCCATACTCATATTCACATAATATGCAAACAACCATATTAAACACATATCAATCAAGTTACTTACCTTGATCATCCAAGCTAAGCTACAATTCAATAACACCATCATCATCATCATCATCCTTCATCATAACATCCTAAATCATAACATCATACATAAACACTTAATACATATAACATCATAATGATTTACACAACCATTAGCTTACTTCTATTCACCTCTAATCATCATATAATCATATCTTGATTATATGACACTTAACCCATTAAATCATTAACTTTAACCCATTATAAACCATCTCATAATCATTATAACACTCTTTTAGTAGCTTAAGACATCATTTACCCAATATCCCCAATTTAAGATACATGAACCCTAATTCATAAATCATTAATTCAACATGATTGAAGTTACTTACTTGCATAAGGATTATCACTAGGGCACATTACTAGTATTAGACCATTGATCCTTCTTCAATTTGACCATCAAGACATTATGGTCTTCTCCTCTATCCTCCTGGTTCGACACACCGCCAAAACACCAGAGACCAAAAGAATTATCTGGAACTTATGGGAAATTACTTCACATATAAGCTATTACAACTTTGGCCAATTGGCAAGAATGGTCCCTTAAGTACTATTCTTCCTATTTTGGCCACATTAACTTAATAACACATTTACAACTTAACAACTTAAGACCCTTAGGTCTATTTCCTTCTATTTGTGCCACATTATACTTTCCATGACCTTATAACACATTCTTTGACTATCACTTTGACTATCGGGTTTGACCACTACGCAACATTCGTTGACGAACTAATCACGTAAGGCCCTTAGTCCATTTCATCTAGGGTGGGGTCCAAGTATCCAGGAAACAGGTCTAACAATTCTACCCCCTTATTTAGATTTCGTCCCCGAAATCTCTCATCTATAACTATCCAAGACTAATTCACAACATACACTCGTTCTCATACTTCGAATCTTTAATCATTTCATTGCAACGATCTAGATGATCTTGCAATTCTAAGCATCTACAACATAATCATAACTCATAATCCACTATAAACAACACTTCTCATCATGAGTTAATCTAAAATTTCCAACAATGACTACTTTTCATTTGGAGGAAATCTACTATTTGCCTTTATATAAGTCAAACTTCAACACTAGTTTCTTGTCATACACCCATGCACTAACATGACATAAAATCATATACCGGCCAATTTCGTATTTTACATAATACCAACACGTATCTACTTCCAAAATCCGGTGACTTCTCTCAAAATTTATACATAGTACCCTATAAACGGTACTTCAAAATCTTTCTCACGCATCACTTAAACAATCTTTCTTGTTAAATTTCGGGAATACTACCCATCATATTCTCAACTTAAAACAAAACTCATTCTAGGCGTCTTTCTGAAAGTTTCACACATAACCTTAACGCCACTATAACTTTTTATTCATATTAATCTCTTCTGTTGGGTTTATTATTGATTTGATGATACAAAACAAGAAGAATGAAACATGAAGGGCTTAAAGTGACAAGAAGGAATTCTACAAAAGATGGGGAAGGACTTACTTGCAAAATAAGTTTTATTTATTAGTCCTTCGTAGTATCTTGTAAACCCTAATCCTCTAGTATATAAAGAGGACATGGGTCATTGATTTTATTAATTGAAGTCTTCCACAATGTAGACGTCTAGTAAAGGTGTGTGTGCGTAACCTAGGCGTAGGAGATAAACGCCTAGGGTTTAGTGTTTTAGTTTAGATAATGTGTTCTACTTGATCAAGGTAGAACATGTTAATTAGTTTGTAATCGTTAGAGAAGATATTATCAATGAAAAACCTTGTTCATGATAACGTTAATTCATTGTTTGAGTATTCCGCTTTCGTTATTATGTGTTCCTAGATATAGTTAATAATTAGACCTCGTCTAAGAGCTACAACGATCTTCTCAATTGGTATCAGAGAGCTAGGTTAGCTTGTGATATCTAGGATTAAACAAGGTTGCTTACTGTAGAAGAGAAGCAGAATCGAAGTGTCATGTTTAAGAAGAAAAAGAATCTGGTTGAATAAGGTAATCGGTTGTTATTTTTGGGTACCGATTATTGTGTTTTGATTTTATATGACGACAACATACAAACACAACAAAGTATAATTTTGAAGATAGATTACTTCATACTTCGTAATAAATACCTGGTACTGTTATTATTTTTATTGTGATCGATGCTATTGGTCGAGGGTTGTTATCTAGTGTATAAGGAGTTTAATCTTCTTTATTGATTGAAAAATCAAGAATTTACCTCGTACTATTACTAAAGAGTTGTCGTGTAATACATGGTACTGATTCGTTACTGATTGGTCATCAAGCATATTGGTTTGTCGTGTTTTATCTTTTGAAGAAATTGAATTCTTCGCTGATTAATAACCTCGTACTGCAACATGGTTTAATTGGTCTTTTATTGATGGTCGGTGGAGCATGATCATCTCTGTCTATAAGATGCAGTATATCAACCAACAAATTAAATGCTCTGAAGCTGTCATCTTCTCTATGGAAAACAAAATAATCTCCATCTTTTTCAGATTCAATAACCTCCAAATCTGATATCTTAGCCTTTGTAGCAGTAACAATCTTCCCCTATTTGATGATGACAAAACAAACACCTTCTTATATCTTAGCCTGGTTCAAGTTAGGGGGGGATTGTTGGGGTATAAATGTTGAAGTACTGCTGGACATCAAAGTACTGCTCAAGTATATAAGTTAAAGTACTGCTCAAGATCAACGTAATGCTCGTTTAATAAAGTCAAAGTACTGCAAAGGATTAAAAGACTGACGACATGCAAAGATTAGATTAGGAATATTATGTAAATTCTAGAATATTCTATAGTTAGAGTTAGTTTACTTGTCGTTCAAGTATTGTAAACCGACTAGGGTTTTCCTTGTGCCTATAAAAGGATCCCTAGGTCGATATTAGAGATATACGATTTTAGAGAAAAGCTAAAGTTCGATATTAGAGATATTAGGGTTGTTTGTGAGTTTGTATTCGATAAGCAGATTCAAGGTGTTAATATAATCGTTGAAGTTCGTTATTCTTCTTAGATTTGTTAAGTAAATTCCGCATACTTAAACAGAGTAATTCAGTGTTTCATTATTAGTAGTTTAGGATTTATCCAAGACTGCTAAACCTTTAACAAGCTATATAAAATAGTTTGGTCAGAGTATAACGATCCAACATCTTCTTATGACGTCTAACATGTTTTAGTTTTCACTTTTTCATTTCTCTACTCGTATTCATGCCATATCAGTTACACATAAGCCCACTCGTTTATAACTCTTTACTCACATAAAAAGGCGTCCCAATCTATGTAAGTAAGGAATTATAAACTTATGGTTCGGCGATTTACAATTTCTTTATTTAAATGAAGAGGCGTCCCAATCCATTTAAATAAGAAGATTATAAATCATCCTACTCACGTACTTCCGACACAACACTCATACTTACTTTACTTTCCATCTTTTCTAGCCCTGGATCCAATCTCACTAACCTTTCATCCATGCCATAAAGGCAAGCTAACAATCATACCATAAAGGCAAGCTAACAACCATGCCGCGAAGGCATGCTAACAACCATGCTGATTGGCTCAGAAACAGTCAACAAAAGTCAACCAAAGAATTGGTCAACTAAAGTCAAACTATAAAAGAGTCAATGCAATAGCCTAAGGAGTATAGGATATCCCCGGGTCGTTAAATCCCGACGAGGAAGTGAATTGTATTAAAACGGATTCGTGATCGAGTGAATTTGGACAGGAAAGGATTGATTGTTTTTACACTAAGGCATAAAAGGGAATAGCTTAAACAAGCTATAAGAACTAGAACGAGAAAGGAAATTACCTAGAAACGTTTAAAATCTAAAAACGCGAAAGTTAATTTAAAATTACGTTAATGTACAAAATAAAACGCGAGTTTTGAAAATTAAAAAGCCTACGGACATAAAAATTACTTTTTTACAAACCTAATGACAAAATAAAATTATTGGAAAAAGAAAAATATTTATTACACTATTTAAATAATTATTATTAATTAAAAACTATTTATAAACTAATTAAACTTATTTGATTTATTATAAATACTAAATAAAAGGTAATAAATTCCAAACTTTTTCTAAAAATACCTAGTAGTATATTTAAGCTAGGAAAAATATAAAAGTTGCAAAATATTTATTAATAAGCTGTAAAAATAAGCTAATAAGCAAATAAGCTTAAAAGGAAAAAGGTCTAGTATAAATAAAACTAAGGGGAAGTTAAACACTAAGTTATCACTAGGGGAGATGGTGCACGGGTGTGGTTTGGTGTGTGAACCAAACAACCAGGGTTCAAGTCCCACTCCACACCCTTTTTACAAATATTTTTATTTTGACTTTTTCTTATTGCACAACTGATTTAACAACAATAATAAGGAACTTTTACAAAGACAACATTTTTAAAACTCAAAAATAAGCTGTATGAGATCTTATATTCTCAACAGTTAAGCTGATATGCTACAAAGTGGAATTTTAAACTTGAAAAGTTTCTACATAGCTACAAGCTAAGATACAAAGGATGGAATAAGCAAAGTAAAACTGAGATAAACTCAAAAGAAGCCAAGAAGAAGAGAAAAGCTTAATGAAATAAGCTGGAGGACCAAATAAGCAAATCCAATATTTACTCAGAACCAAAACAGGCCAAGGCTTGATGCAGGCCAATAAGAACTTATCAAATAAGCTCTATAACTAATCCAGTTTTCCGAAGTAAGTAACTGGGAAACTAATCCAGTTTTCCTAAATAAGTAAGTACTGGTACTAACTTAATATTCGTCATAATGAGACATCACTCAGCAATCGGAAAATTTACACGATCAAACTTTTTCATTATGACGAATATTAAGTTACAGTACTATTTATACGATCAAACTTTGCTTATTCACTCTTACTCTTTTCTGATCAAACTTCATGCCATCAAAAGATTTACTGATTTAATTGTTTGAAACAAAAAGATGACTACTCATTTTAAGATATCTCGTAATGAAAATAATAATATTAGAAATGAGAGAATATAGATTATTCCAGGAACACTTTGCATGAATTGACTAACCATCATATAAACTGCATCAGCTTTTGGAACATGATCAAACATATCGCCGCCAACGTGTTCCACGCCTCTGCTTACAGGAGCCACCGACACCACATGAGGAAGATCGAAGTTAATCCCTTTGATCCATGGACAACCTTCCACAATCAAACGTAAAGCCGTCCCATCACCACCACCAACATCGACCACCGTTTTGAGCCCCTCAAACACCTCAGGACAACCTTCTAATACCGCTCCTACCGCCACGCGAGCATCACACGCCATTGCATCATCAATAAGCTTACTATGGCCAGGATTCGCAGCTGCGAATCCCCATACATCATCACCATGGGCCGCGTCAAAAGGCGTGTTCTCATTGCTCAAAACCCTAGCACTTAGTTTGTGCCAAGGAGCCAACATGACGGGACTACTCTCTAAAAGTATGAAATCGGCCATGCTATGTTTGCTTTGCCTCGTTAGAAGGCGAGATAAAGGGGTTAGAGCGTATCCAACAGATGTTTCTGATACAGGTTTTTCTTGAAATATCTTGTATTGGATCAAGAACCTCATGATCCGATACAAAGAAAACGATGAACACCTCAGCTTTGACGCTAGCTCAGCTAGCGTCAATGGGGTTTCATGGTTTTCGAGGATATCAGGTATCCCAAGCTCAATGGCACACTTGATCACAGCCATGGGAGTGAAACCAAAAACATATTTCCAAATTTCTTGCTGTGCTGCGTCATCTTCTTTGCAAATAGTTTTCTCTAATTGACACATTGTATTCATTTTCTTTTTTCAAATTTGAATGCATAAGTGTAAGATTAATATATTAGGGTTCCTTTAAATAGAGTAAAATTTGCATGCTTTGTGCTTTTATTATTTTTTTACAATAAATGCATGTTGCAATCTTTATATTCTTTATTTTCATACTAGTATAGTTATAAGTCTCGTTTACGCACAAAATTTTCACATAAATCAAATTTGTTTTAAAATTTTTATTTAATGTACGAGCATATAAGAATTTAGCAATGTTTAATATTTTGTAACAGTTATATTACACGCACGAGGTTCAGGCTATAAGTACGACTATTAATAATAGTTTAGCTAAATTTGTTTGGTGCATACTTATAAATCGTATTTTCATTTTAGTACATATACTCTGATGCATCTACAGATTTTTGGTACTACAATCAAATTATTTATTATTATTATTATTATTATTATTATTATTATTATTATTATTATTATTATTATTATTATTATTATTATTATCCATATTTTGTTTTTAACCCGTGTATGCACGGGTTATTAAACGCGGATTAGGTTCGGACAATGACTATAACTAATAATAATTTCTCAACTATATTTGCTCGGATTTGACATCAATCTTATTATTTGAGTAGTTTAATTGATATTTTAACATATTTTAAATTCATTGAATATAAATTTTTATGCATGTTATTTTATTTTATTTTTGGGTAAACGGGTTAATTCACCCCGGCAAAATTCATTACACCAAAAAACATTGAAGTACAAAGGATGAGAGTGACTTCCCTCATCTCAGTCCCTTAGGACACTTACAGACTCTCCTATAAGAATGACACGCCATTCTTATAACTTACAATAAAATGAAACTACCAAACAATGACATAAGTACATTAAAATTGACAATACTACTCAAGAAGAAACTTGAGCCTTCTATATCATACTTTGTAGTCCACTTTAACTTCCATGAAGAATCCAAGAAAGAACATCCAAGCATTCTTCAACTTGTAGAAACAGTTCATAGGGATTGCACACCCTAACTTACATCTTTATGGTCTAGTACCCATCAAATATGAATCAGTTCACAAATTCCACACAACGGTTGGTGGAGGACTCTAAAACCACGGATAGAGCAGCAAGCATAACCTTGCTCCAAAAGTATGTGCTTAGATGCAGAACCGAGTAAACAAACCAAGATACAAACCATAACAAACAGCATATACAATCACGAGAACCAAGATGAAGCTGATCCGTGAGACTAACCAGTTTGCACATTAGTATGCACCATCATTAAACGTAGGACCGTGATTGAATGAATGGGGTTTTGAATAAGAGCCCCCAAAAAACTTAACTTTCAGCCACCCGTTGATCCACACACCTACACACCTCCAAACAGCTAATACATCACATCAAGAGGAGCGAGCAAATCAGTAGCAGCAATAACATAGGGTAAAACGAAACCCTAACAAACCAAACCTCAATTCAGACCTGATCCCAACATCATATGATCACAAGCAAAGCGTATAGGATCAAGCCAAGAACACTTACATGTAGACCGAATGTGCACAAGTAACGACCAGATCAAAGACCATAAAAGATGTGAACACGAGCAAGATCAAGTCGCACCAAACGATCACTAGAGTTTTTGAATAAGAACCCTAAAACTTAACTTCCATAACATTCGGCAACATCAATCAAAAGACACAATAAACAAACGAACAACAACTTGTCTTTGAAAGATGAAACTGCCATGCATTCAACATACCCATTCAGAACCACAATGGAATGATCCAACACCACAAACAGCATATAGAACATCAAAGCGAACAGATCAACCATAGACTAACATAAGGGATTTGACAAACCCTCACCTACATCAGCAATCTCGCACCCCATCAGAATACAAGATCCAAAAAATAGAGCAAAGGGTTGTCAAAACCTAAACATCCAATTCGACAGCAACTCTCCCATAACCCACGTCCATAACACATAGCATCCATACGGAACTTGCCAGGACCGAAACCCTAAAAAAGGTTACTTGCAAATAGATGATATCGAAACCCAAAAGGATATCGAATATTCAATAAAGGATAACAAAAAACCGAAACCCTAAAAAAACGATTACAATAAAACATATTAAGGTTTCAGCATCATGAGATCGACCCTTGTATTATATATAGTCGATTATAAACCGACCTATGTTAAGCAAACAAAGAGGTACGATTAAACCAAGGAACGAATTAGAACCCTAAAGACCGATTAGAGAATTTAGGGTTAAAACCGCCATAAGTGATGGAACGATTTAGACACACCTCTACCCAGAAAATAATAACCATTAACACCGATTCCATATCATTCAATAAAGAATGCATGTTATTTTTAATTCATGCATATACTCAAAAACATGTAGGCATGCATTGAAGTGTTTTAAGTATGACACTCAATTTAATGATGATGATGGTGGTGGTGGTGATGATGATCGTAGTAGTAGTTGTCGTTTATTTTTTATTAAAAAATAGGTTTAAAATATATGAGTTTTTCTATAAATATATACTCGTAAATATTTTTTTTTCAAATTATTGAAGATTAATATTTAAGATCAACATTTTTTTAAAAGTTTCAGGTTTGATTGTAAATTCTATTAATCACTTAAAATATAACGTTTTTTTACACTTAAGTCCAAAATTAGAAAAAGAAAAAAGGAAAACTCATAAGATCATGTGTATTTTTACTTTTTTTCTCCATTGAATTTTTCTTAAGATTGACTAAACTAATTCAATTTTGTCTTTATTTTAGTCGATAAAAAGGCTCAATTTAATAATTGAGCTCTCTTAATAATTGATTAAAAATTTCATTATCAAATTCATATCCTCTCTTGCATATTACTCCCTCCGTCCCTAAATAAATGTCCAGTTTGATTTTTCAAAGTCAAACTGGTTCAACTTTGACTTTAAATATTTTTTTGTGTTATATAATACATGATAAAAAATTATACCATTGAAAAATATACTTAAAACCAAATCTATTCATATATTTTGCATCAAATATTATATAACACCGACAAAAATAGTTAAGGTCAATGTTGAACCAGTTTGACTCTGAAAAGTCAAACTGGACATTTATTTAAGGACGGAGGTAGTAATATAGAATTCGACTGCTATTTTCAACCACCCACAACACCTTAATCCTTTTTCTATAGTTAAAGAGATCTGTATGATTATCTCTACTTGAATGGTTTTTATTAAAAAAAGAAATTTTTGGTTAAGAGTTTTTCATGGTAAATTTATTACTTCAAAAAAGCGTTTAAGTACATATGATGTGGGTGAATTCCGTAGCTCAGCACGTCACATAAGTGATAAAGTTTACATAACAAAGCACTACGATTCCTAAACAACAAAAATGAACCACCACACTCTAAGAATACATTTGGCTCAAGACTAAATATAAACTAATGTGTAATATTTCTAAAAAGTCTAATATCATAGCGTTACAGAATGTCAGTTGATCTTCACATAATGCTATTAATAATTAGCGACCTTGTCGTTGTACTTTTACGCATTTACTAAAAACAAAAGTAAAAGTATAGATAATCTATTTTCTTACCCGTTAATTGAGGTTTATGAATTTAAATAACATGTGATTGCAAAGGTATAATGAAAAAGAAAGTTTAGGTTCAATAAATCGTTTTTTTTAACGGCAATTTACTAAAACACACTAACAAGAAGCTAGTGAGAAAAAAAAAGGCTACAAGAAGGCTACAATATGTTTGAACAAGCTAAGAGGTGATAGTTAAAGCAATTAATCCAATTTGCTCTAAAACTCCTATTTCTATGAAGGGTCAAAGCATGTGATAGAATTTTGACTTCAACAACAAGAGTGTCCTTTCTATGTGGTTTTAGATCTAAGCACACTTGAATATGGTATCTCCATACAATCCAATTTGTGGTTTGAACTACCGCATCAGAGCATATTTTCCCCAATTGATTGAACATCACCAAATCGCTTTGTTTAATTAGACTCGATAGATACTTTCGATAATCATTCAAACCCCACCATCTTTTAACTATGGGACACAAAATGGATGCAATCGTACAATCTACAAAAAGATCTTGTGTATCTTCTAAGGCTTGATCACAAAGGGAACATCTAACTGAATCAATATCAGCTTCATGTGCTCCATTAATGTTTAACTCAAAAGATGCTTTTTTAAGCTGATGATGGACTTCCTCGGACGTGGAGTTAGTCTATTGAAAGTTTGAAACGTGTTATTTTCATTTAACTAAAGTAAATTTTAGGATTAGTTAGTGTTAATCACATGGAAGACATCATCAAGAGATCCAACATGATGATAATAGAATATGTACATAGGTAGGATCTCTAGCAAAAGCCTAAAACCAACTTGATGATACGGAAAATATAAAAAGGTGGGATTAATTGCAAAAGGCTAAAATCAAATAGCAATTTATAGGTATAAAATCAATTTTCAATCAGTGAAATATTTCACGATCTAGATTAAGTGACGCCTTTTCCTAGTCACTGTATCACAGATCGGTCTATAGCTTGTCACCGAGTTTATTTATGATTTTTATAAAGACAAATTCCAATAAACTCCACTAAAATCGCCTTCCCCTGACTAGTTCATTTTACAAATCTCTTTTTAACCCTTGGTTATTCTACTTTTGATTCTTCTTTCTGGCGCCAAGAGATAAAAGATGCAGTTTGTCATCTTAGTGGTGATAAGACACTGGATTTTGAAGGAAGCAACCACATTATATTTTGACCAAAACTATGTTTAGAGTTAATTTTATAAATAGTCCCTGCGGTCTGTCGGGTTTAACAGGTTTAGTTCCTTTTTTTTAATGGATCCAGTCCATGTGGTTGCGACCCATAACGGGTTTGGTCCCTTGACCAATTTTTCTGTTAGTTTGACTGTTGGAAAAGATGAAATGACCAAACTACCCTCATATTATTATTATTATTATTATTATTATTATTATTATTATTATTATTATTATTATTATTATTATTATTATTATTATTTGGGTATCCTTACTTAATTTCATAAAAATGAGTAACATATGAGTTGTTCGTGCATTTATAATCTTGTGTATTCATTTTCATATTACAGTAACTTGTACTCTTTTTTTTATATTTATAATTTCGTGCAAATACATTGATTTGATATATACATGTA
Organism: Artemisia annua; assembly: GCA_014162995.1. Lineage (NCBI taxonomy): Eukaryota > Viridiplantae > Streptophyta > Magnoliopsida > Asterales > Asteraceae > Artemisia > Artemisia annua. The sequence goes on along the minus strand of LBNU01016495.1, from coordinate 70,293 downwards.
ATAATATTTATAAATAAAAACATATTTTTTGTATTTATTTATAAATATTTAGCATATGGAATAAAAATTTTAAGGATATTTACTAAATTTATAAAGTTATTAAAAACGTAAAAACTGATAAGTATATCTTTATACATACAATTTATATTAAATTTATCAACTAAATTTCTATTAAACTGATAAGTATATCTTTATAACTATTTCACTAATCTTTGAAAGACTTTGGTGACTTGAATGATGCGTATGTTAGAGAGAGAAAGTAAAGAGAGAAACTATAACACATTTCATTCATAAAACACACACACTTACATACTCAAGCACACCTATCAAATGAGGTGTGTTGAGGCTTTTATACTTCAATACATGAGTGCCTCATGGGCTTTCTTTAGGCTTGGGCTTGGACTTGTTTTACATAAATATTACAAGGCTTTTATATCATCAGTCTTAACCTATTAGATTAACAAGTTCAACACCCAATATCTATTCTTATAACTATTTCTAACACACGACACACTATGTTACAAATATGAGAATGACCATCACTTTTCTATATTTCTTTAATGCTAACAATCTCCCCCTAAAGGGTGGTCATTCGAATGATGCTCCACGTGATTACGTCTTTGTCTTTGAACTTTGTGTGTCGTTGTAGAATAGTCTTTAGTCTTTGTTCCTTCATGCTTTGTGATCTTTGATAAATGACTTTTCTTTATTCTTTGTTGTTGTGGTGGATACATCTGCCTTTCGTCACATCTTTGTCTTTTGAGGTTAGACACCTTTCCAACATGCTCATACGTCTTTAGTCTTTGTCATACATACATTTGTTGTTCCCGTTCTTTCACTTTGATCTTTGTCACTTTACTTTGTAGATTCTTCCTTTTGGCGTAGAATCTTACTTTGACTGTTGCTATCCTTTGATCTTTGTGAGAACTTTCCTTTGAATTTGTGATGTATGTATGAGCATGTTGAATCTAGTGTGGTGGTTGTACCTGCACAAAACAGTTAACAATAAAACATCCGGTACTTACAGGTTCGGAATTAGAGATCGTCAACAGCATAGTGTGAAGACACCTTCTAACCCTTACCAAGGCTGTTCCTAATTGGATACCACCGAAAGGGCTTACACTGACATACCGAAGTACACCAACGATTAGGTGAGTCGCTGGAGATCACCCCACGACTGTAGACCGTTTGGAACCACCGCAAACACTAAGCGTAACCCACAAGAGATTACCGAAGTGACCTGCTGTCAGGGCTGTTTGATGTTGACCTTGGCAGGAATTTCCGTTCAATCATTGAGAAATACATAAGTAAATCCTCTCATAAACATTCTCGGCATATTGCTAAGATCTGCGTAGGACTCGATAATTTACAACTGGTGTTCATTGATGTAGAATCACCAGTATAGAAATATTAAGTGTTCCTATGAGATCTTTTGATGAATCTCGGGGCTCTAGACTCGATAAGTGCACATTTGGTTTCCTATGCGGAGATTAGGGAGAGGTCTCCTGTTTCAATATCAACCATCTCTAAGAGATAAGTCGATAGATTACAACGGTTCCCCGTGAGAATGAAACAAGTATCTTTTGAGAGATACCCGAGTGGCTAGAAGGTTTAGTGCATTGCGTCACTGGGTCCATGACGTCTTTATCTTCAATACCTGTGTCACCTTAGTAACAACCAGTAGCATATGAGTTGAACCCGGTGTCTGCCCTAAGGTTGAACATATGGAGGGCTATTTCTTTTCATTACTTTCCTTTTTAATTCTTCAACCCCTCCTTTCTCCTTTCTCATTTTCTCCTTTTTTCAATCATACCTAAGGACTTCTAATTCTACTCTATTGGAATTGTCCTTGGGTAGATCCCTCCGGCTCTGGCGGATCATAGACGGTTTTTCCTAACCTTTGTCACCTTATAACTTCATGACTATTCTATTGTTGCCATCAAACCAAATATTTGAAAATCTTCTCAAAGTGTTTATGATAATGGAACATTTTTGTTAACACTTTGAGAGTTTACTCCCCCTTCACACGTGCTCATGTATTATTTCAGAAATTTGCACATGCGGGAGAAGTAAGCACTTTTTGAATTGATCCATTCTTAATAGACATATACCCGAGGGACACGTTTACGTTGCTTAGTTAAAGGGATCCATTATCAGCTTTTAGGTGATAACTAGCCCTAATAACTAATTTGAAGTTGTTAACATTCCTTAGTAAGGAAGTTAGACCCGTCAAAGTATACATCTAAGAAGAGTTTCTCGAAACGGTACTTTCTACTCGGATTAATCCTTTCGAATACTAACTTTTTGTTTCGTCAATTCGAGGGTTAAATCTGAGTCGAGCTCTTTCGAGATTCTGCCACAATCTTTAATCATTTTGATCACATTTTAATCACGTCTTCTCCCCCTCAAAAATAGCATATCGTGATATTTTTTATATCATCTGATTTATAGAAAAGCTTTTGGAGAGGTAGACGAATTAGTTTTTGCATGAAATCGGAACATTTTTTATTTTTATACTCCCCCTTAATAAAATCATATTTCAAACTAAAATTTGAAAATCAATTAAGGGTTTGGAGGGAGTTATCTTTTTGAATATGCGAGTTATGTACTGAAATGTACACAAGTCATTTTGTGAAAACGAGTTTTTGCTTGAAATCTTTTCGTTTCTTTATACTCGAACTTTTTGAAAATGATTTCGGTTTTGAACGTTCGAGTCCTGATCTAAAATAATCATAAGTCATCATTGAAGTCCGGGTTTCGTACTGAAGTATACGAAAGCCATTTTTTAAGAAAATGAGAGAAACAACATGTTTTAGAAAACATTTTAGTGAACTCCCGCTCAAGCATATATACATATCCGTGTCATTTTTTATTGACATTTCTAGAAACGTACATAATATCGATTATACGAGAGACATGTCGTGAGAAGAATATTTTGGATTTTTGGTTTTATATTGTTTTTGGATTTTTGAAATTTTCTATTTTTGTATTTTGTTTTTGTTGGTTTTTCAAATTTTATATTTTGTTTTTTGTTTTATAAAAGAAATGGAAAATCAAAAATAGTAGATTGAAAGAATGATTTTACAGAATTTACAGAATTTGAACCCTCTGATGAAGTACATGTTTCCTCACATTGAGGGTGTTCGCTATCAACGGTTGTAGTGGTTTCTACTTCCTTATCCTGATGATTTACATTATTACTTGTCTTGGTGCAACTATCAAAAATCTTTCCTGTAGGAATCCATCTAAGACCAACTGTTTTAAACACTTTTCCCATGGGAATCCACCTAAGGTAAGATCTAGGCGTAGTTTTCTTATCAGATGCAGCGGAAGTCTTAGTTTTTTAAAAACTACATCCTGTAGATATCCACCAATTAGGTTTCTTATCTTTGTTTTTGTTCTCAACGGGGGGTGTCTTAGTGGATTGTGTCCTGACACTTGATTTTCCTTTCTTGAGAAATTGTGCAATACATGCATCATGATTAGCTGAAAAAACACATTTTTGACATGTAGGACAGACAAATTCAACATTTTTGTTTAAAATAACAACCTTAACTTTGTCACTACAGTCATTTGGAAATTGCTTTTTGTTCGAAAAGGACTCAAAATTTCTAGTGTTGTTTTCTACGTGCATATCATTTTCTTTTTCGCAACTACTCTTATAGGCAGGCCAATCCCTAGTCTTTTGTTCATTGTTCCTAGGTAATGGTTTACTACTACTAGCAGTGCTTTGGAATCTTGTAAAATTCATCACACTAGGTTTTGTATCTAAAATTCCTTCTTTTCGAATCTGTGCCTTTTTCCTAGCTTCTTCTAGATGTTGATTGTGGACCATATCCTTAGAACCAATAGATTCCTTAACGGTTTTTGGGGTCACATGCGGTGTACTATGCCTAGAAGGGCCAAAAGTAAGCACATTTGTGTTTCGTTCAACAACATTTGCATTTTCAACAATCTTTTCAATTTCTTTTTGTTGGGCAAAGGTTGTGGAGTGACTGGTTTTGTCAAATCCTTTTTCTCATCGACTTTTGGAGCAAACCGGGAAATTGACAATTTTTGTTTTTCAACTGTTTTTGAAGCATTTGGTTTCTCCGAAGTCGATGGTGTTGCAAACTTAGTATCCACACCCTTTCCTTTTTGACTTTCTAGCTGAGACCTCAAAAGATCATTTTGCGCTTTCATGTTTTTGAAGGCACGCTCATACGACAATTTGTCATATTTGCATTCTTCGTTTTTCCGATCAAGTTGTTTAAAATATGACACGTTTTCTTTTTCAAGTTTAATAAGAGAATTTTCATATTTTGAAATAATTGCGGAGGTTTTAGCACGGAGTCTTTCATCGTCTTCAACAGAATATGTTTGTAAAATAATAGATATAACATCAGTAGACAGAACTGCTTCGAAGAGAGAATCATTTAACCTTTTCAAAACATTTATGTTTTCACGAGTTTCATTAGCTTCCTTTACCAGGGATTTGTGGTCATTGACAAAGTCGGCCGTTTCTTTTAAGAAAGCTTGTTCAGAATGAATTACTCTCGCACTGATGTTATTCAGTGGAATAGTAATTTCGGTTTCAAACACCTTTTTTAGTTCCTTATGAAAACTAGAATGCCAGTTGTTAATACTGATTGTAGTTTTAGACATAACAATCTGTTGAAGTGTTTCAATTCTCTTTTTAACGTCATCAAGAATGTCTCTAGCCTCACTTGTATTAAAAGGATTGTTCGACGACATATGTTCCATGTTTGAAAGAGTTTTAGAGACAACTTGTGGTTTTGAAAACATTTTCTTAACAACTGATTTTTTGGAAACATTTGGTGTTTGTTTTTTAGGGACAAAAGTGATTCCATTAAGTTTGTTCCATTTGTTGTAATCAATTGGTTTCAAATCTGGATTCTTTTGTTTCATTTTTGTTACGCTCTCTTCAACAAGTTCTATCGTTTCCTCATAATCCGAACAACGAGAGGATCATGTTTTTCATATATCACATTGCCATTGTACAAAACATTATGTTCTTTCTGAGCTTTCTTGAGAGTATAAGGGTTTTCACAACCGAGAGCCATTTTCTTCATTGTATGTAAAAACGGGTTTGGATCTTTAATGAGCATATGAATGGTTTGAGCGGAATGACCCGTTTTCACAAGCAAATCTTCCAACTTTTTGATTGTTTCTTGTTTCTCAACAATTTCATCAAGAAGATCGTTTTCTCGTTTTGAAAAATCTGCTTTCAACTGTTTCTTTTCTTTTTCAAGATCAGAACAAGTTGATTTTTGTTTAGAAAGTTGGTTTTGCAAATCAGAAATTTCCGTGTTTAAGGATTTTATTTTCATGTGTGAATTAACATCAAGTGTATTAAACTTGATTTGCAATAGTTTTTCCCTTGAAACGGAATTTTGATAACCAGTTTCTAATTCTGACAGTCGTTTGTTATGAAACTCAAAAGCTTTTTCGTTTTCCTTACACCTCTCAAGCTCAACGGTCAATTTCTCATTCACGGCCTTAACATCGCGATTGACCTTTTTCACATTTTCAATTTCAATACTACAATTGTTCAATAATGATTCAAATAAAGCACGTGTTTCCTCATCATTCGCAGCATGCTGGGAAACTGAGCCTCCACTTTCATTCATATCGGGAGTTGCCGAATAAATATTACTACAACTCGGCGTGTCCAGGTATGTATCATAAGTGGGTGCTGGAGTCTCAGAATGATGTTCCTCATGAGGGGACATATCAAATATATCATTATTGTTGCATGTATTGTAGGATGGTACCTCAGAGACTGCATTGATGTCATAAACAGGAGGTGTGTCAGAATCTGTGTCGTACTTAGCCTCTTGAAGATTTGCCATAAATATGCAGTTCGCATCGATATCCTCTCGATCTTCCATGTCATCCATAAGAGCCATAAAGTCATTTTCCTCGGCATTCAACTGAAATCCTGCTTTCTCCTTCTGAGCCAACATTAGTGCTTTCTGCAAGTACTCTGGATCTTTCTTGTTCGGCTTAGTAGGACAGTTCCTTGCCATATGACCTATACCCTGACAGTTGAAACACTTAACCAAATTTCCCTGATTCACATTCACATTTCCATAATTCCCACCAACTGAAGCTGCAACATTTCCAACCTGATTACCCACTGCCTGATTACCAACATTCTGACCCCTCTGATTTCCAACAAACTGACCCATCTGATTCCTTGCATACTGACCCATCTGATTCCCTGCATACTGACCCATCTGATTCTGCATATTCTGATTACCCATGTGAAGTCCAGTAGCATATCCTTGCTGATTCCCAAAAACTCCAACCATTTGGCCTCCGTTACCCATGTTGAAACTCGGCTGAGCAATCTGCTTGTTGCGAGTGTTCGATGAAATCCTTTGGTTGTTGTTTGTTGGTGTAGAATAGCGTCCTTGGAATGCTTTTGTCAGAAAATCAAATGCTAGTGTCAATGCAGCAGTTGATTCATCGTTGTCAGTGAATTCAGGTTCTTGGAATTGTGGATATTGTTGTTGTTGTGGAATGATTTGTTGTTGTTGTGGGTAGAAGTGTTGTTGGTAGACTGGTGTTGGTTGTGGAATGTATTGTTGTTGCATGTTGTTGTGAGTGGAAGATGATGATGATGGTTGATGTTGTGTGTTCACTGGTAGANTTCTTGGAATTGTGGATATTGTTGTTGTTGTGGAATGATTTGTTGTTGTTGTGGGTAGAAGTGTTGTTGGTAGACTGGTGTTGGTTGTGGAATGTATTGTTGTTGCATGTTGTTGTGAGTGGAAGATGATGATGATGGTTGATGTTGTGTGTTCACTGGTAGAGGTGTTGGTGTAGTAGCAATTAATGCGAGAGGATCATGATTCTTTTCCAATCGTTCTTTCCTTACTTCATTAGCCTCAGCTTGGTTTTGTTTCAATCATAAAGTTGATCATAGTTCACCTGATGTAAATCCTTGGTGTGATTGACAATTGTGACATATCGTCTCCATTCTACTGGAAGGTTGTTGATGAACTTGATGTTTGTGGCGATTGTTCTTGGTGTCAACTTGTTTCTGATTAACTCATTCATCAAAGTGCAAAACCTTGTGTAGTAGGATTCAATCTGTTCACCTTCAGAGGATTTAAAGTTCTCCCATTCTGTTAGAAGCTTGTTCTCGATGTCTTGTTGCCCAATTTCTGTTCCATGACATAGTCTTCTAAATCGTTCCCACATATCATAAGCAGTTTCACAGCTGTCGACCGCAGCAAAGATCTCTCGCGGTAACCCGAGTTGGATTAGATGCATTGCCATATCATCAGCGGCGATCTACTTCTTGTCTTCATCTGTGTACTCGGCTTTTGTTTGTTCATGAAAGGATGGGAGAGTAGGAGGTGTTGCATTTGGATTACCTTCATCTTGAACTTGTCTTGGCTTAAATGGACCCTCTTGAATGGATTTGATCATAAGCTTACCATCAGTCTTGGTTTTGATGTAACGAAGCATACGGCTTGTCCATGGAAGATAACCACCTTTTTCAAGCATAGGAGGACGGTTTTCGGCACCG
>LBNU01016495.1:24426-62590 GCA_014162995.1 Artemisia annua | reverse complement strand
AGAAAATCATAGAGTTGATCATAATTCACCTGATGTAAATCCTTAGTTTGGTTGACAATTGTGACATATCGTCCCCATTCTACTGGAAGGTTGTTAATGAATTTGATGTTTGTTGCGATTGTTCTTGGTGTCAACTTATTTCTAATTAACTCATTCATTAACGTGCAAAACCTTGTGTAGTAGGATTTAATCTGTTCACCTTCAGTGGATTTAAAGTTCTCCCATTCACTTAGAGGTTTGTTCTCAATGTCTTGTTGCCCAATTTCTGTTCCATGACATAGTCTTCTAACTCGTTCCCACATATCATAAGCAGTTTCACAGCTGTCGACCGCAACAAAGATCTCTCGTGGTAATCCTAGTTGGATTAGGTGCATTGCCATATCATCTGCATTGATCTGCTTCTTGTCTTCATCTGTGTACTCTGCTTCTGTTTGTTCACGAAAGAATGGTAGAGTAGGAGGTGTTGTATTCGGATTTCCTTCATCTTGGACTTGTCTTGGCTTAAATGGACCCTCTTGAATGGATTTGATCATAAGTTTACCATCAGACTTGGTTTTGATGTAATGAAGCATGCGGCTTGTCCATGGAAGATATCCACCTTTTTCAAGCATAGGAGGTCGGTTTTCGGCACCGGCTGCATGAATATCTTGTTGAGTTGCCATGGTTTGCGTTCTAAGTGAAAAGTTGTTCTGAGGATCTTTTGAAAGATAATAAAGGTTGGTGTTGTAGATTAGATGTTTTTGGTGAAATTTGAAATTCTATCTCGGAAAAAGTAGCTAACTTGATAAAATATGTTGTTTACTCGATAGAACTAGGTGCTTACTCGATAAGGTTTTGGTTTACTCGATAAGGGTTTATCTCGGAGAATCTGTTAGCTCGATAAAGCTTCTAACTTGATGAACTATTCCTTACTCGATGCTACTTTCCTTACTTGATAAAGGATTGTCAACGAAGTAAAGTTCCCCCTTACTCGATAAAAGCAAGAAACCTTACTCGATAAACGATAAGGGTTGTTAGCTAACTCGCCAAATAGGAAAACCTTACTCGATAAAACTGAGCTTACTCGATACTGCCTTGGCTTACTCAATACAACAGTAAGCAAACTCGATAAAAACAATATCTTACTCGAAACACTCACCCTTACTCGATAAGACCCTGTCTTACTCGATATACCTAGAAAATCGCTAAGCTTACTCGATAATCTTCAACTCTTACTCGATAAAATACGAACAGCAGCCCAAATTCGAAATTTTTCACCTAAATCTAATAAAAAAAACAACCTAGAATTATCCTGAGGCTCTTGATACCAATTGTAGGACCTTAGAACTAACTATTTCACTAATCTTTGAAAGACTTTGGTGACTTGAATGATACGTATGTTAGAGAGAGAAAGTAGAGAGATAAACTAGAACATATTTCATTCATAAAACACACACACTTACACACTCAAGCACACCTATCAAATGAGGTGTGTTGAGGCTTTTATACTTCCATACATGAGTGCTTCATGGGCTTTCTTTGGGCTTGGGCTTGGACTTGTTTTACATAAATATTACAAGGCTTTTATATCATCACTCTTAACCTATTAGATTAACAAGTCCAACGCCCAATATCTATTCTTATAACTATTTCTAACACACGACACACTATATTACAAATATGAGAATGACCATCACTTTTCTATATTTCTTTAATGCTAACATTATTATTATTATTACATCGTGTATGCGAAAGTTTTTGTATAAAAAACCAATAAAATGAAATATCAGATCTGATTTTCGGTATAAAAACATGAAGAACCGATAATAAAAAACAGGTGTACAACATGTACCAACACTTCATAATTAAATGTCACCTAATTGAAATCCTACTAAGAAACTTACTGACCAATATTTTAATTACTCTAAGCCGACGATTCAGGTCGGCTCACCATGTGAACAGTGTTGGCTCAACCCGCGGCTCCACAGTTCACCCAAGCAGCCTCACTTCCTCAAGCTGATCTCCAAACCGACAGTTTCGAAATAGTACCGACTCCTCAAACCACTTTAATGAATATTACTCCATCCGTCCATAAAAACTGTCCACTTTGATTTTTTTAAGTCTTTAATTTTCAACTTTGACTTTATATATTTTTGTTTACGTTATATAATACTTGATGAAAATTATACCAATGAAAATACATTTAAATCATAATCGATTCATATATTTTTCATCAAGTGTCATATAACAAAAATATAAATATATTTAAAGTTAAAGTTTAATAACAAATATTTAAAAAAGTCAAAGTGGACAATTTTTATAGGACGAGAGTAGTATGTGCTATAATATACATATGTTCATTACTAATAGTCTGATACTATAATATACAAATGTTCATTACTAACCCGTTTAAACTTTGCCAAAAAAATAATAATAATAATAATAAATAAATAAAAAATAAAAATAAAAAAATGTCAATATCCGATGAACTTTTAAAAGGGGGCTACTTTTTAGTGAAACCCCTTCTTGACTTTAAAGTATTGATTCTATCATGAAATGTTTCAAACTATGGAATATGTTGTTAGCAAAATATGTCGCTATATTCCTTTTTTTAATCACGTATATGTGTAAAACACAAACCACATTTACTTCGTTTTTCTCCTTGCGAGTACAATTTAACATTTAGTAAAAGATAAGAACGAATATGGGTTGTCGAATGACAAAAAGACACCTAACAAGCATGTGCCCAATTATACTTCGAACTGATACACATCGCACCGGCCAAAGGGGGCTCGACCTGGTTTACACATCTGGATTACACTAGATATTTCTATACATATATCCTAGATGAAAATCAAATGAGTAAATAGAATTAGCATCGTGGAAAACTTCTCGATTAAATATGACATGCACAACACTGCTCATGCAATTACCAAAAAAGGCGTGTGGTTCAATAGTACTTGTAAGTTGTAACATAGTGTGAGAAACTGAGAATGCTCCATGTCTACGGTTGTGGTTTAAATGTCATGTGAGATATATTTGTAGTATAGTGTAAGATGGTTTATGCAATTTCATAGCTCATTAGCTCCACAACGTGTCGACACTATTTCAGTTACTTGTAAAACTTGGGAGAATTTCGGAAGGCTGACTACCACCATCTAAAACAGTATACAACACAAATACACAATGAAAGTCATAATAAGGGTAATTCGGTCTTACGATTCTTCATTATCTGCATATGGCTTTTTTAATTTCCTGGGTAGACATTTTGTGCGCCTTATAGTTTAATGTTTTTATTAGGTAAATATGATTATTAACAGTAACTTATTGAACCCATCGTTTAAGCTTATAATAAATTCAAAGTTATTCCTGCTATCTAGTTATCTCCTTAAGAGTAACACATAACTTTATGAGTGAAATTGCCACAACACGGGCGTTGTTTTTAACAAGAATTATTGCAATTCAGCGGATACCCTTTATTATCATTTAAAACCCTAAAAGCGATACCCTTTAGTTCTCTATGGGCGATTTTTTTTATCCCTAACTTCCTAATCGTCTTCACAACATCAATTAATCGTGTGTTCTTTGCATCTCCCTGCTTATAACACATTGTTTTTTTTGGTTTTCGTGATTCTTTATTAGGGTTTTCTTCGCTCTTAATCGCTATTGTTCTATCCTTAACGATTTATTATACTGTTCTTCCTATGGGTTAGTTGGTGCGATTCATACTTCTAAACCCTAAGCGATTAGGGTTTATTTTCTTTAAATTCTGTCCGTTTATGTTTTTAGTTGTTTGTGGTTTTCTGTTTCGTGGGGAAGAAGATGAGCAATACACATAATTCGCAGGGTAACAAGGGTAGTGGTACGGGTTTTGGTCAAGTCGATGGTGTGACTGCTCCGAATTCACACCAAACAAGTTTTACGGATGGGAATGGGAATGCGAATGGTGAAGGTACGAATTCTAATGACATCAATTCACATAGTTTGCCTAAACTCTCATACGCCTCATTGTTTAAATCTAACAATGATTTCAAATCGGTAAATATATGTGAGCTCCGTAATGAGGAGCGAGTGGAAGGTGCTCACGTCGCTATTCCTCTTAATGAGATTGAGGATGTTTCATCGAGGTTTGTTAACACTTTGTATGGGTATTTTATTGGGAAGAGACTTGCTTTCCCTATCGTAGAGAATTACGTTAAGAATACATGGGCAAAATTTGGGCTGGAGCGTGTTATGTTGAACAATGGATTCTTTTTGTTTCAATTCTCTACGAAGGAGGGTATGGATAAAGTGTTAGAATCGGGGCCATGGTTGATTCGCTCGATGCCTATTTTTCTTAATGTTTGGTCCCCTAATACTACGCTTGTTAAGGAGGAAGTCACTTCAGCACCCGTATGGCTGAAATTACATAATGTTCCACTTGTTGCTTATACGGAGGTTGGATTGAGTTTGATTACGACTCAACTTGGTAAGCCTATTATGTTGGATTCCCATACTAGTACTATGTGTGTTAAATCTTGGGGTCAGACTTCATACGCGCGTGCTCTTGTTGAGGTATCATCTCTTGCCGCGTTAATGGATCATGTGGTGGTGGCTATTCCATTTTCTAATGGCCAAGGTCATTCTTTGGCGCGCGTTGATGTTGAGTATGAATGGAAGCCGCCTCGATGTGCCTCATGCAAAATTTTTGACCATCTCGATGATGCATGCCCTAAGAATGCTAAACAACATAGCACTCAGACTTATGTTGATAAGGAAGGATTTGTGGAAGCTACTAAGTGGAAAGGTAAGGGTAAAGGGCCCACTCATGAGAGGGTTATTGATGGTGTTCGTTTTTCGAAACCTAGGGTCACCTTGAATTATCGTTGGCAGCCAGTTTCGAAAAAGAGAGTGGGTTCAGATGGAGCGTCGTCTTCAAAAGATAATTGTAATAACAACAATGCTAGTGGCCCTAATATGCATGCTGCGCAAGATCCGGTTAATCAAGAGAAAAGTGATGTGCATACTTCTAATAAGTATATTCATGATGATCTAAGTGATATCGTCACTAAGAATCCATTTGGTTCGCTTATGGATGAGGTGACCAATTCTGAAATGGGGCCTGAGGTTGGGGTGACACAAGGGGAGCAAAGCGGTCATGTTATGGAGATTGATAGTGACAATGAGGTTGATGAGTCTATTGAGGTTGGTAAACCAAGTACCCCTATCGTCGAGAAAATTGATAAGCTTGAAAAGCTCATTATTGATGGGATAGGAACGCTTGTGGATGATAATGGGAAACCTGTTCCGGTGGTTGAGGGGATTAAGAAGGGTAATCCTTTCTCTAAGGTAGGTAATGTGGTTGTATCTGATAGTGATGATGAGGTTCTTGAGCCAGACGATCCTATGAGTAGTTACCTGTCATCAGCTGGAGGACAAAACGAGCTTGAAGGTTATTTTTCTGATGATTACGCTGCCCAGGTTCTTGATTTACCTGGGCAATTGGAGGAATTTAACAAGATGTTTGATTTTAAGGTCCAAGGCAAGTCGAGGAAGTAATATGCGATGTTGATTCGTGCATGTTTTTTCTTTCATGGTTGTTCTAGTTTTTCGTAGCTAGTTGTTCATTTATGGCATGTCATAAATGTTCTAGTGGTTGTTCAAGCGGTTGCTTGAGGTTAATGTGGTACTTCAGCCACATTCCATTGTACTTTAAAAGTTTATTTGGTTAATATATTTTACCAGGGTGGAGATCCCTTTACCCAAAAAAAAAGAATTATTGCAATATGATAATGGCCAGGAGGATATTAATTAAAGAGCAAGAGGGGTATTTTCTTGTGATTTCACCTTTGATTCTGATTCGCGATATATTTGAGAGTGACGTAAAGTTGCTCTATAAAATAAAATCTTCATAATTTGAATACAACTTACATGTACCTATCCATCTGTTTTATATAATCGTCACGCAAAACAGTCTACGTAATTGGTGACCAAAGTTTAAATGATTGGAGTTAATAGGGTCCATTCACCAGCTGCTCGCAACTTGCTGACCCGACCAGTACTTACTATATTGAGTTGGTGTTGTAGCATTTGATTTTGGTCTCTACCAGAACGGTTAATAATATTTTAGTAATTTTGATTTATAGTTAAATATTATGACAATTCATGACTCAACAGTTTTTAACGTTTGAAATTTTTCTATAAAATTAACTAAAAGTTTAATGTTTATATAATTATAATACCTGTGCACATATGAGTTATGAAATAATCTTTTTATTATATATTAATATCGATTAATATTTTGTATTGATTTTTGTTGCACGAAAAAGTTGACTTTATTAACTGTTATGGTGTTTAAGTTGATCTTATTTAAATATAACTATTGATATCGTGTTCTAGACATTATGTGTGTTTAGTAGCATATAATGACTTTTGAAAAAATATGTATTGTTGTTATATATACAATATTGTCTATTTATTTTTCATCACACAGTAACTCGTAAGGTCGTGCCTTCATTTTGATATCTATATTTCTATTAATAATAATTTAAGCCATATTTAATTTTTAAACTTGTGTGTGGATTAAACTTATAAAAAAGAATAACATGAGTTGTTATTGAATGTGGATAGTTAAAAATTAAATAAATAAATAATAAATAATTTCTTGGCATCCTTACTTAATCTCATAAAAAGAGTAACATGAGTTCTCGTGTATTCATTTTCATATCACAATAACTTGTACTTTCTTTTCTATATTTATAATTTGTGCAAATATATTAATTTAATATATACAAATAATAGTATTTATTAATAACAACAACATATATGTTGTATTTATTTATAAAATATATAGCTTAGGCCTTAGGGGGTAAAAAGTTTAAGGGATATTTACTAAATTTATAAAGTTATTAAAAACATAAAAAGTGATAAGTATATCTAAATACATACAATTTATATTAAATTTATCAACTAAAGTTTTATTAATTATCTTTTCTATTTTATTTTATTTTTAGTTACCTTTTTTATTTTAACTTATTTTTAAAAAATTAATACACGTATTTTATATATATTTATTTTGTTTGATGTAATTTAGAATAGATTGATCAAATTAAAGTTAATTTTTATTTTTATTGGCTAATAAAATGTTTAATTTTACCATGAATGATGTACTTCCGTTAGTCCATTCAACATTATTCTTTTACTTTCTAAGAATCTTTGGGTGCGTTTGGTATGCTGCCATGAATGACAATGAGTATGAGTTTGACAGTAGTGGTGTGTCCCCCACCTATGAAAGATCCATACCTAGCTCTCTTGATGTATGGAGTATGGATTTTATCTGTCATTCATTACCATAGTGGTGAGCCCCTTCATCTTAAACAAACACCTTTAATCACTTTCATAGTCATAGTCTCATTCTCATAGTGGGATACCAAACGCACCTCAGTAATAAGAGATGAGAGTCACTAAATTATATACGTAATAATAGTATGGGCTTGCAATCTAGATTCAATCCAAATAAATCCACTCAAGGGCTCAAGGCAGATTTGGACCTAGGTGAATTAATGAAACTTAAACAACTTGAGTTGGTTGGTGGTATCGAGCCTAAGTGGCAAGATTTGCATTAAACATATGTTGTCAACCATCCCAACTGGCCATACGCCCTTAAATACGAGCAACATTGAAATATATGCACCTAAAGGTCATTAATATAACAAATAATTTATAGGAATGCAAATACATTGAACAGTGGTAACAAAAAGCTCTAAAACAGTTAGTAGTATGATGTCAAACTGAATCATATAACATCAAATTCAAAATTATTGCAATAATACGTTAGAAATCAATTAAAGTTAAAAGTTAAAGATAGAAAACAGGTGAAAACTTGCAATAACGAATAAATTATTTATCCATTTAGTTAAAATTCTAAAACTCTAATTTCTTGGCCCAAATCCGGCCATGCTCCCTTGTACTAAACTAGGCTTCCCTCCATGATTATATGTTTTGCTTGGATATTATTTTCTGAAAGAAACGACAACTTTCCGGCCACTCACTTAGTCACTTGTATCATTTATCTCACAAATCTCATAAACAAAAAGCTTGTACAACCTTTTAATCAATAGACACACTCACATACTACTAAACAAAAATACTTGATATACCTATTGTGAGAAAAGAATTGCAAATAGCTAGTATCTTATTGGACAATAAACAATTTATCTTATGATGGCTGGTTAACATTACTCAGATTCATTATTGGAAGTCTTGTTACATACTGTACTAATTTGTCTTTAACATCCACATAAAATTGTAAGCTACCTAGAAGCCTTGAGGAGTTGGTTTTTTAGTGTGGCATCACGGAGGAGAGGAAGCTCACTTAGATTTCTTAGAAAAATGTTCTCTTTACGTATGTTGGCATTGGTAATTTTAACGCTACCAAGATCTTTGGTGTGAGATTATCAAATTGATCCATGGACACAATTGTGGCCTTTGTCTCAATCATCATGTTTGGGCCTTAAGGGACGAATAAGATATCCGCCTCTGCTAGCATCCAAGATTGATTTGGTGACAAATTTGGCATATGATATAACATTGGTCTATTTGGGCTTGGTGCAGTCTTATACTAGGCCTTGAAGCTTAGATTTTGATTATGAGCTGAACCATCTTGTTAGAAACATGGTTCTTTTATGGGTAACATTGCAGTATGCCAGTATTAGTAGTGTTAAAGGAACCAATGTGTAATAACACTGAGAACTACAATCCCAACTTTGTTAAATTCAGGGTAAGCCGGAACAAGATGGCAGCTCCTGAAAAAGGTTAGTATAACGTTGTGGTGAATGACTAAAGAATGTACGTCTTGATACACTAACATCCGGGGCATAGATCTAGACTCCAATCATTGTCTGTTTGCAATGATATGATGACCATGAAAACATCATTTTTATTCCAAAGTTGATCGGTAGTTAAGCAGGTCCATAGTAAAACTGTTTGAATACACCAGTAAACATTTCACACCCGACTCAACTACACATGGACTGTAGAAAACTTTTACGTGTTGTCATTCAAACGTCTCTTAGGTTTTATTGTGCTACATAAACAGCGTTACGTACATTTGTGAAGACGTCATTAGTGTGGGTTTCAAGTCTGAACAAAATGGTCAATCTCACTATATTTGATTGATTCGTAATAAAAGTTGTATCAATGTAACGTAAATGTTCTGATAGAGCCTCTAGCAACTTGTTAATGTGTATTGTTTAATGAAACTATGACATAGATCAAATGAGAAAGAAAAATTAAAATGAGAATAGTGAGAAGAAACCACGACTTCATATTTCAGATGCACCTACAAAAGTAGATGCATATCGCTTTAAAATTCTTCCTCTTATTTAAAATGTGTGGCTAGAAATACTTCTCATTGTCTCATATTAATTTTTCTTCTCGCCGGATCTCTTCCCGACATAATATAAAAGAAAATCTAACTTTACTTGCTAGCAAATGGTTGTATTCTCATTCACATCACCACATGTATAAACCGTGATCATATATAGACGGGATTTAATTACTAAATGAACCAGGACGCAATCGTGTCGCCATTCGAGTTATTTGTTTATTGAAGTAAACTACCAAGGTTGTCGTGTATCTAGTTGACATTTTTGAAACACAACTTGAAGTGTCTTTATATGTCAAGTGGAGTAATACTTTTGGTCATTTATTTTGCCTATCTGTGTTAAGGTTATTATTTTGTATTCATTTGCTTGGATTTTAGGAACGGAAAATATACATACGAATGGTATTCATTTCATAGATCTTTTGGTTTATCGGTTTAAAATTAGCAGAAAAAAGAATCACACACTATTTGGGTTCATCTTTTATATAGTTAAACAAGCTAGGGGAGTTGATATGCACACCACAAAAAATGATGTGCATATCACAAAATTACATTTGTAATTCATATAGTACAACACCATATATGCATGCTTGTGGCGTACACATCACTTATTGTGGTGTGTATATCACCTCCTTTAAACAAGCTATGAAGCTAGTGGCAGAGTACGAAAATTAAATAAAAGGGTACCCTATCCTCTGACGGGCTGATGGCCCTCATCGAACAACTTTACGACTAACATACGAGAGGTAAATTAATGATTTTTTTTTATTTATTATTATTATTTTTTTTTTATTTTTTTTTTTATTTTATTTTTTTTTTTTTTAGAACATACGAGAGGTAAATATTGTGACCCTATAATTAATGAGACACACGGACATGAGTTGAACCCATAACCTTCGCCTTATGTTGCATATCTCGCGCCATTAGGCTACAATCGCGGAGACACTAGTAGCAGAGTATGATCATGGTTGTACGTTTCTTTCGCGAAGGGATCATATACTTATATATCGAATACGCTAATTAACAAGGTATCAGAATACTACTAAAGTTTGAGATTTTAACACATATATTTACAACTTTGATATTTAACGAGATGGGCGACGGTCCGCCGCGTTGCGGCGGGCGTTGTTTCATGTCGTTGATCGTTAGACACATAATAAGTAATGCCTACTGGTAGCGTCAAAGGCTATGTAAAACTCAACTAAAGCATCTAAATTAAGGACATACCAATTCAGCGAATATCTTTACCTAATAAAAGGGTATGTTTATCATTACTCTTCACACAACAGGCAAAACGTCAACATTTATCCATAAATAACTCCTAATAAAAACACCATCAGCAACTTAAGCTCATAATTGTTGGTCTAAGTGAATATGTATTTGTGTTTAACTAATTGTAACAATAAGTTTACATATAAATGTTTGAAAACTTCGGAAGATAATAGCTCTTGGACGCACTGCCACAAAACACAGAATCATAAAAGTTTCTCATGTTACTCACATTACCTGCTAATGGCTAATGACCACTGAAGAATAGTCAGATCTGTACCTCCTTCTTTACCTGTTTTTGCCAATCCAGGCTACATCTGTCACAACAGTAACAATTAATTAACACCGACTGTGGCCGTTTGCAGAAATAGACCTAGCATTTCAGTGTGCGTACTAAACATATAATAACAGCAATTCACAGTGAGTATGCTTACATACCAATGAGAGGATGCTAAGGCTCCAAGATTCAAACTTTGCGTAAACCTGTTAAACCGGGACGCTTATTAACTCCGTTTCGCAATGCTACCTCAGCTCTTGGATTGTTGAAACTGCTCTTGCTCTTGTTTCAACTTCTGATGTAGCTGAAGCTGCAATGAAAGAAAACGTTATTAGAAAACAGCCTAAACTACATAAATACGCGAGTGTATAAAGGCTGATATATCTGCATCACTTGTTCACAAAATCCCCAACAATTATTTGTATTCCATTTTTTACACGATAGATTGTTTTGTCATCACATCACCACCAACAACCAACACTGTCTTAAACGGCAAACACTTACCTAACAGGCCCGTGTTTCATGCCGTCGATCATTGCACGGTATTTTTTTTAAGTAGAAAGTGCGGCTAATGAAACTGAAATAAGAAAACAGGCCCGTGTAAGAATACAAAGGAAAAAATATACAAAATCAGGTTACATGTTAAGTTACAATTTTTTTGTCTCATCGTTACATACTACATCCAAATTGATTTTGAAGAAGGGCATAAATGTATACAGAATCAGAAGTATCAATGTCACCTGAAAAGGAAGTTTCTTTAACTCGATTAGGATTTGGTTGAACAGGTCCGGACTTTATTTGAGTAGCAATAGGCTTAGCGACAGGAACCTCGGCTGCAAATAATTAATAAAATGGTTAATCAAAAGAAACCACACCAAAGGAATTGAACACCTTTACAATGTAAGAATACCTCAAGAATGTTTACCAAAAGTGATATAATTACATATTCATAATACATTTGTTCAAGAGTTAGTAATAGTGCAGGATGACTGACCTGTGGCTTTTACTTTGGCCGACTATTGAGGCCAGGCAGAATGGCACCAACAATTTGATGTTGCTTAGGTTGCAACGAAATAGCAGTTAGATTTTGAGACCCATGAGTATCTCTTGTTTACTTGCTGAAACAATCCAAACAACATTTACAATAATTAAACAAATTACCTTTTGTGTGATCAATGTGTACAGCCGAATTGTTAATAAGTAAACAAATTACCTCTTGTGCTATCAATGTGGGCAGCCCTCGAACTTGAGTATGATTATAGCAAGCCCATTGTATGAATGGTTTCGACATGTAAAGCTGAGCTGTGAGTAAACAGTGATATACAAAAGAATCTTGTTGAACTCGCGTATGGCCTCCACATACCTGCAAATTCACTTATGCGTAAGCTACTTGTTACCAGAGAGTATGAACAACAGGATGCCACCCTGAATTGATTTCTATGAAAAACATATATATTTATGCACACAATTACTCAACTTCCCCTTGTAATTGCAGACCCTCTATCACAATTCATGACAATCGCAAATGAGGACATCGAGCCTCATATTTTTCTTAGCCTGCACACGGGGATCAGCCCTACAACACATTAATCATAAAAATAAACCCATAATCCATCTAATCTAAAGAGAAAAAGTATGACCCCTAATTTTTGACATAAACCCTAAATCTGAAATCAGACAAAATTAAATACAACTAAACCCAAACGCATGTTCACCTGGTATAATCGATACCATAACTCCAAAATGAAAACCTTCGTTCTTCTATTTTGACGATCTCAGGGGTATGCCTGAGCTGGAAACTTTGAGATTATCATAAAGGCGGTGGAAAAGTGTTATCTGGAAAACTCGGGAAATGTATGTGATGTGGAGGGGCAA
Source organism: Artemisia annua (assembly GCA_014162995.1). Classification (NCBI taxonomy): domain Eukaryota; kingdom Viridiplantae; phylum Streptophyta; class Magnoliopsida; order Asterales; family Asteraceae; genus Artemisia; species Artemisia annua. The sequence goes on along the minus strand of LBNU01016495.1, from coordinate 49,826 downwards.
AGTACACACAAAGAATGGACATGGGCCTGAGGCGTGGTAACGGGCTGAAAAAAAAATGGGGAGTCCAACATACTACCCGACGTCGTTTCATTTGGTAAATAATATATATAGTAATACAAATACATAGATCATCCAACGATAGTCATGAAGCTTTTATATAGACTGGTAATTGTCGATGAGATCTGACTTATCCTCCCACACTTGCAACACTTGTTCCCTAACCATCTTTAAGACGACATGAAGTTGCAGATATGTTTGATCGTTTCTTAATAGAGTTTCTAGACCGACTGTGATAGCTGGATAGTCTAGAGGCAGCGCACGCAACCTTTCGATCTCTGAAGCACGATCATGCTTCTGTAGCATGATAAGAGTTATCTCACCTAGCAAATTGTTAATCAGCCTGAGCTCTTTTTTTTGTTCATTGCATAATCGGGTAAGGATTGTTCTTTGCACCTCAGCTGGTTGGATAGCCATAGTGTTTGTGTGAAATTTAGTTATAATTGTGTGACAATATGAAGTTGAGTAAAGATGGCATTTATATGGTAAACTAGCCGTTAGAGAATTTTTTTGAGAAACTAGCCGTTAAGCCTTTTATTCAAATTCAAACTTAAAGTAACATTACAGCATATTAAAAACGATACTAAATCATACAAGACCGTTAACCATAAACTAGCCATATGGGTTGGACTTGCAAAACCTCCCACACGTGAACGTATCTGAAGCTTCTCCCACCATGGCGTTGCTCATAAATTGTCTTTGCAGTGGCGAGACGATCATTGGCCTTTACCGCCCTGTTCATAAACACCTCCCTGTAAATAGCGTTGAATATTTTACATTCGGAGTTAAGTGTTGACCATTTACCAACAAGCATATGTTTGTTACGATTTTCACCCTGATTCTTATTGTTGAACTTGTCTAAAACCCGATTCCAAAAGGTGTGATCTCTCTGGCCGAATGTTTCTTGAGAAACTTCACACCAAACTTCAGCCAACAATTTTTCTTCATCTCTCCACAATGAATTAGCCATATTGGTTGAAGTGTGTGAACAAACCTAGACTATGGTTTCTTATTTATAGTGGATGATTAATGGTTAATATGATATGACTAATTCAAATTCAAATTCAAACTGGAGGGCGTGATAGTATTTAAAATTCAAATTCAAACTGAAGGGCGGGATAGTATTTAAAATTCAAATTCAAATTCAAATTCAAGGGCGGGATAACATTTATACTCACGATACGGAAGTACAAACACAAACGATACGGAAATATAAAAGCCATTAATCCCTATATCTGTTCCATATGGGGCTGTTTCTCAAAATAAACCACACATGAATATATTTGAAGCCTTCCCACCATAGCGTTCATTGAAAATGTTCATTGCATTGTGAAGACGATCATTTACATCACTTGTACGCTGCAAATTCAAGTAAATATCATTGAATTTTTGACATTCACGATTAAGTCTTGCCCACTTAGCCGTTATCTGGTTTTTGTTACGGAAAGGACATCAGATTGGTAGTTGAACCTTTCTGTAACCTTATTCCAAAAACCGGATTCGCCATGGAATTCGTGAACGATTTGCCACATGTCGACTAACAAGTTTTCTTCTTTAACGGACCAACGATTAGCCACTGTAAAATTGTTTGGAAAGTGAAGTGTGTGCAAAATAGTATGTTATGGTATGCTTTATATAGGGGTGTTTAGAAATTCAAAATTCAAAAACTGAGCAGGATATGTGTAAATTTGAAATTAAAAAAAAAAAAAAGCGGTTAAACGTTTAAAATTCAAAATAAAAAACATGTGTGCATAAACATAAAAATTCAAATTAAAAAAACGTGTGGAAAAAACTTTAAAATTCAAATTAAAAAAAAGGGCGGATAAACGTTTAAAATTCAAATTCAAAATACAGAGCATGATAGATTTAAATTTCAAATTCAAAAAATGGTCCTATAAATAGCCATTCCCAGATGCTCAAAATACAACCACAATTCACACACAAATCATACATAATTCACAAATAAGTCATACATAACCATGTCACACAACACATCACCATATAATGAATCGGTTTACAACACACCACCGGAAGATCTGTTTCCCGTATTCCCATACGACAATCCACCACAAAACAATCCACCACAAGATCTGTTTCCCGTATTCCCATATGACACTCCACCACAAAACACTCCACCGGAAGTTCTGTTTCCACTGGTAAACAATCCACCACAAAACCAACCCAATGCGTTTGGGTTGACTGATGAAGAACTCTTCGAGCAAGATATGCAAGTCTTGTTACAGCTTCAAGCAGAGGAAGAACGTCAGGTAAGAGATCGTGAGGCGCGATCAAAAGCTAAACAGGATCGGAGAAACCAGAGAGCAGAATAGCGATGGAAAATGGGATTAAACCGTGTGCCATCGAGTCAGGACGATTCAAGTGCCGACTATTCGAGTGACGAGGGCTATGGCACAGACTGAATCATTATCTTGATTCGTAGTTTTATGTTTAATTATCGTAGTTTAATTTATATGTTTTATGATTAATTATCGTAGTTTAATTTAGATGTTCTATGTTTAATTATCGTAGTTANAGAATAGCGATGGAAAATGGGATTAAACCGTGTGCCATCGAGTCAGGACGATTCAAGTGCCGACTATTCGAGTGACGAGGGCTATGGCACAGACTGAATCATTATCTTGATTCGTAGTTTTATGTTTAATTATCGTAGTTTAATTTATATGTTTTATGATTAATTATCGTAGTTTAATTTAGATGTTCTATGTTTAATTATCGTAGTTAATGTAATTTGTGGTTACGTATATTAGTTAATGAAATTTGTGTTTTATAAATGTTTATGTTAGTTTTTAAATGAATTATTTGTTAAAGTTTGGGGTTGAAATTGAAAATAATTGAGGTGAAGGTGTGTTATAGGTGAGTTATGGTATCATGGGGGAAAGTGATGAGTTAAGGTTAAAAGGTTAAAGCTGATGTGGCGCTGACGTGGCAGTGAGTTATGGAATAACTCACGGTTATGTTACCTTGTGCTCTTAAAGTTGCGATCCCTTAAAAAGGGAAAAATTTTTTAAAAATCTGGAAAACCAATAAACTAGTGCCACGTGTCCTCCACCCTCTTTTTTCCTTCAATATTTTTGGTTAGAGGATATTTTAGTCATTTGACTCATTTTTTTAATTCTACCCCAAATTTCAAACACAAATAACTTTCAAACGACAAACTTTTATAAAGAAACCGATTTCACCACAATTTTTAAAATTTGATTCTCTTTAATTTGGTATAAATCTTGTTAATTGTTTCGAATTTTTTTTACATATTTATTGGGTAATGATTTTCTTGATGTTTTTGCTATTTTCGACTATATTTTTTACCTTAAAAATTGCCGAATCATAAAATACTTCAAACACAAAAGTTTTAGATTTTGGTCCACTCTTTACCCAGAAATTTGAATCACTCAATTTCGATATGATATGAGTGAGATATCGCACGTTAAAGATGACGTTTCAGTCATATTTGTTGCACACAAGGTGTTTGATGAAATGTCTAGCTTAGATTTTTAGCGTTAAAATTGTGTTAAATACACTAATTTTTGTACCACAACGCATCATTAATCATTTTATTAATGCAAGATTCCAAAAGTGATGTTTTTTAATCGTTATTTTATTAAACAAACTGATGAACCTATTATAACATAATAGCTAAAGTCAATAACTGATGAACCAAAAACAACTAATGTTTATCAACAAAAAAAGCATAAACTAACTGATGAACCTATAACCTATGAGAAAACAAATAAACTAACTGATGAACCTATAATAAAAATTGATGAATCAAAGTAACTGATGAACATTTTGTTCATCAGTTACTTTGGTTCATCAGTTTTTATGGTAATATTTTGTTCATCAGTTACTTTGGTTCATCAGTTTTTATGATAACTTTATTCATCAGTTACTTTGGTTCTTCAATTTTTACAAAAATTGATAAACCTGTAAAAATTGATGAACCAAAGTAACTGCTGAACAAATCAGCTACTTTGGTTCATCAATTTTTATGGTAACATTTTGTTCATCAGTTACTTTGGTTCATCAATTTTAATGTCCATGAATAAAAATTGATGAACCAAAGTAACTGATGAACAAAATGTCTTTTTTAAAAATCAGTTAACATGAACAAAATGACTAAAGGTGCATTGTTGTACAAAAATTAGTGATTTTAACTCGATTTTAAGACAAAAATCTAAGCTAGACATTTCATCAAACACGTTGTGTACAACAAATATGAGTAAAACGTCATCTTTAACTCGTGATATCTTACTCATATGACATTTGATTTGAGTGATTCAAAAACCTTTGTAAAGAGTAAACCAAAATTTATAATTTTCATGTTTTAAGTTTTTCACGATTCGGCTTTTATGAGGGTTAAAAATATGGCCGAAAATGCCAAAAAAATCAAGAAAATCAAGACCAATTAAATATGTAAAAAAAAAGGTTTCGAAATTTTTAACAAAATTTATGCCAAATTAAAAAGGATTAATTTGAAAAATTATGGTGAAATCGGTTCTTTTTAAAAGTTTATCGTTTAAAAGATATGTGCGTTTGAAAATTGAGGTGAAAAAGTAAAAAACGAGTTATACTACAATTTTGCCTCTAACAGAAATTTTTAAATACTGTAAAAGAGTTGATGAGTTGATGAGACACTTGTCTTTCTACACTTTGTAAAATTTATTAATTGATCCGTATTGTTACGAGCTTGCATCAAACTAACAATTAGCAAACAAAAAAGTACTGTAACTTTATCGAGTAGTATTTTTACCCTACAGTCACTGTTGCAAAAATCGGCCGAATCGGCCGATTAATCGGTAATCGGCCCAGGACCTTGGAGAGAATTCCACGGAAATTGGCCGATTAATCGGCCGAGTCAAGAAAACCGGCCGATTAATCGGTAAAAAATCGCTAATCGGCCCCGGACCGCCTCAGTACCGATTCACGATTTTTGCAACATTGCCTACACTTATTATATATAATCACACTTTTGGTGCTATCGAATAAACACCTTCATCATCACCATCTGCACTTTGACGCTGTACGACCCCAAGTCCCGCCGGTGGCACGGAGCCACCACCAACCCTGTACCCCCAATCTGGTATATATTAACCCTAATTTTCACTTTTTATTTTCCAAACCCTAATTTTATCCAACTGTTATAATCATATAATTATTTAATTTCTATGAAGCTGTCACTGTAACTTTGAAATTGTAATTAGATCAATTAATATAGGCAGTAGCTTATTTGTACTTTTGAATTTTGCTATTGAATGATATATGGATTTTACAATTTTTTATGCGTTTAAGCCATAAAATAGTAATGTAGTTTGCTTCATGTCGTCTCACCTTAGTACGCGAACTAGAAAGTGTCAAACTAAATGCTAAAAACTTTGAAAAAGTGTTCCGATATGCGGACTTTGATAAAATGTCCTACCCCAAAATGTGACACGTGTCACATTTTCTTATGTGACATGTTATTTAAGTGTGCATATTGGGACGCTTTTTGAAAGTTTGTAACATTTAGTGAGACACTTTTTAGTTCACGTACTAAGGTGGGACAACATGAAGCAAACTACACAACTATTTTGCGGCTAAACTTTGAATGTGTAGTACTTGTTGACAGTTTGCCTCGAGGTAGTTTATAAATGATGGATATGTTTTAAAGGGAGATAGCAGCTAATTATGCATTCGGTAGACGTTGTTGTTCTATTAGAAATATGTGTGAATTCACGTTGAGCTGTTTTGACCTGTTGCTAACGATATGAATTAAATTCTGAAACTAAGCAAGTGCCCAAACAATTCTATTGAAACTAACAATACCTAAAAGATTAGATGATTTAGATCGTTATAAGGAAAAGAAAAACTAGAGTAATTAGTTGCTTTAGCAAAATCGATGGCTAGAGTCTACAAAGAACTCTAAGAAATAGTGAAATACTACGTACTAGGTGTAGATCTCAATATCGTTAGATCTGGAAAAACCCTAAAAGCTAGAAGAGAATCAAGAAAGGAGGAGGAAGGAGGCTGGGACAGGAGACAACAGTGAAGGTAAGAGAGTGAGGATGGAGTTGTTGGTAGTGGTAGTGGCCGCAGGTGGTGACACCGCCATTTATAGTGACATAGGGTGACCTCGTCGTCAAAGAAGGAGGCAATAGTGGGTGGTGGAACCGCAAATGGACTTGAAAGAAGAGGGTGTTAGATTTTGCTAGAATACGAGGATGATCTGTAGTCTGATTTCATGCTTTATATTGAGTTTAAAATCAGCAGCACTTTGGAATCAAAATTTTTTTAAGAAAATATATGTCATCATATATACTTGGTTTGTAAACGCTAGATTATCACTTTACTAACTTTTGCCACAATATCAAGTTTTGAACGCTTTTCATACATATAAACACGATTGTGTTAGTATTGATCAAGATAAGGATTCAACCACTTCTGCACTACTTCCTACTGTGCCACCCTTCTCCCTTCCCATTGCTGTCGACAATTGTTACAGTCCTCCTTCTCCTTCATCTCTGTCTTCTACATCTCTGTTGTCGGCTTAGGTTTTTTCTAATCGGAACATAAACATGTTAGGACATCATGTAATCAAGTTAGAATACTTTGGATATATGACATACAAAATGAAATTTAGGCAATTGACATTCACAGGAGGATATGATTCTGCAGCTCGATATCTGGAGTGAGGTGAGTTCCATGTGACTTACTACATTGGAAGATATTTCACATATAATTTACACTATGTGTGTTGCCCCATTACTAATTAGAACCCTATGTGCTCGTAGACCCATCTAACCCTTATGTGTTGTATGATCGTATGCTTTTTGTCTTTAAGCGTTTATCTACACACCTTTATGCTTTTCGGCCTGTATGCCTTTATTATTCCTTACTTCCTTATGTGTTTGCATGATCGTATGCTTTCATGTCTTTGTGCTATACACGCTTCTATACTTTTAGCCTTATTTCGTTTACCTTTATTTTCTTTATCATAGTTTGTTTGCTCATAGACCCATATTATCTCTTATATGCTTGTGTGCTTGTATGCTCGTATGCTTTTCATGGCTCTACACGTTTAAGTCTATACATGCTTTTATGTTTGCATGACCATATTATTGCCAGAGGTCTTTCTGGAAGTCCTTTTACCCTCGGGTAGGGGTGTGATTGTCTACATCCTACCTCTCCCAACCCTGCTCTAGCTGCTCTAGCTGGATTGGTTATTTGATGTTGTTATTGTGTGTACTATGCATGTTGATATCTGTAAATTGTTGAAAGAAACAAATCATCACATGAACTCTAATTTTATTTTTTTAGGTGGCAGTGACGGCTTTAACCTGCTGCTTGATCAAGTTTTTAACCCTATTAAAATAAAGAAACAAAATTCGGTCTCATAGTCGGTGTTAAAATCATGAGGGTCACTCATCCTCCGGTAGCCGTTGCATACGCTGCCACACCGGAAGAAGACGTGTTTGACTCTGTTCGTACTGCAGCACAGTTGAATATTGGAGGGCCTGGTCTACGGAAAAAGGCCACGGGAGTTAGACCATGGCTTCTTCTCGATTCCACTGGTCAAGCTCAAATTATCGAGGCCGGTAAGCATGCTATCATGCGCCGCACGGGACTACCTGCTCGCGATCTCCGCATACTTGACCCAATCCTATCGTATCCATCTACTGTTCTGGGTAGAGAACGGGCCATTGTCATTAACCTTGAGCATATTAAGGCCATAATTACTGCACAAGAGGTGCTGTTGCTCAATTCAAAAGATCCATCTGTTACTCCCTTTGTCGATGAACTTCAACGCCGTATCTTGCGTCATCATCATGCTACTTCTATGGTTATCTAATTTTTTTATATCTCATTATATCTAGGGTTAATAATGGTAAAACCACTAAACCTGTACCATTTTGACGGTTTAACGCCTTAATTTTATTTTTGCAGTGATTCGTTAGTTAAGTTAGATTTAACCAACCAAATTATATTATATAACTGTTAAATCCCTTAACTTTGTTTTTTGTCTTGGGTAATTCCCAAACTTTTTCTTCTGCTCATAGAATAATTGAAAGAAAATGACCTGAAAAGGTCGCAGGACTAAACCTCTGAGAAAGAAAAAAAAAGCTTAAGGGTTAAACCACCGTGATGATAAAAGTTTAGTGGTTTTTTGATTATTACCCGTTTATCTATAGCATCCTTTAGAGTTTTTTGTAGAATAAATAGAAGCAATGGACTAATATTATTGATGATCTAACTTGTTTAGGAGGAAAGGGTAGATGGTGATACTGACTGGACACATCTTTACGATTTGGGGGATCCACGTTCAAGAGATGTTAGCCCCACTAGAGTTGCCACCGATATCCCCGAAAATGGTCACGAGGTCAAAGCAGATGGAAAACATTCTTTTGATAAGCGAGATGGACCAAAGCTTCTTCCATTTGAGTTTGTTGCCCTCGAGGCGTGCCTTGAGGCTGCTTGCGGTTCCTTGGAGAATGAGGTGAGCGAGACGTTTTATATGTTTGCTTGATGTTATTGAAAAATATAACCTTTATTGTTCAATATAGGCAAGGACACTGGAGCAAGAAGCACATCCAGCATTGGATAAGTTGACCTCAAAAATTAGTACTCTTAATTTGGAACGCGTCCGTCAAATTAAAAGTCGTTTGGTTGCTATCACAGGGCGTGTACAAAAGGTTTGGTTTCAAGCTTATATTGCAAATCAGATGCAAAATAAATTACAGAAATTGTCCATGTGGTTTGGTGAAAATACCACAAGTGCAACTAAGGACCAGTTATGCAAATAGTATCAACGAGGGACTATTCCGTTAATTTCACCAAATTACGGTGGCAATGTATGTAAATTATCTCTCCGAATACTGTTAAAACGTTATTTTTTTAAAGAGTATATTGATATCGATTCAGGTTAGAGATGAATTAGAGCAATTGCTAGATGATGATGGAGATATGGCTGAAATGTATCTGACCGACAAGCTTGAGCAACAACTTGATGATTCTTCCTCTTCTTTTGTGAATGAGGAAGATGTAATGGATGATGATATTCTTAAAACGGAAATGGATGACAGGTTCGGATTGTGATTATTATCTTCTTCCTAGCTATACTTAAATAATATAATTCAGTCTATAAATAAATCACTATATGTTTTGTATTAGAGTTCCTGCTGATGGTTTAATGGATGGGAATACGAACGTACATGAACGTGACATTCAACAAATGGATAGTGAGTCAGAACATCTCTTTCGAGCTAATACACTCGGCAGAGAAAGCCGTGGGACTCGAACTAGTACAACCCGGAGTGGTAATAGTAAGCATCTTGATATTGAGGAACTTGAAATGCTCTTAGAGGCTTACTTTGTTCAGATTGATGGTACTCTGAATAAACTATCCACGGTACGCATGATTCCTTAATTTTAACTATTTTAATATTTTTTACTCTGTTCTGATCAGAGTTTTTGTGCAGCTGAGGGAGTATGTGGATGACACAGAAGACTATATTAACATAATGCTGGATGACAAGCAGAACCATCTTCTGCAAATGGGTGTTATGTTGACAACAGCAACTCTAGTGGTGAGTGCATTTGTTGTCGTTGCTGGAGTGTTTGGGATGAATATTCATATAGATCTGTTTGCCGATGATAATGACGCACTAAAGGAGGTTGGTAATCGTAAATTTCTATGGACAGTGGGTGGTGGTACTACCGGTACCATCTTCTTATATTTTATCGCCATTGTCTGGTGCAAGAACAAACGGCTTCTGGAGTAAGTATCTCTATCAGCTAAAGGAATATTATAAATAATGGGAGTTTTTTATCCTAAACACAGCAGGGCCTTGATATTGGTATGTGTTTGTACAATGGTTTGAACTTTCCCTGTACAAAGTGGTTGATATGAATGTGACATAAACTGCCAAGTGTTCCTAGAATTATGGGTTTGGCTCAAAGAACTAATATATTGTGCTAGGCTCAAAGGACAGTCCATCAAAAACTTTGCTGGTATAGCCTATATTCTAGTAGTGTATCCAGAAAGACAAAATGTCCATGTTTTGATTGTAAGCTAATGTGACTTTAAAGTTGAACCTGAAATAAGAACTGTTTTTACCTTTCTCGGCAACCCAACTTGATGTATTGTTATTGGTAGTAAAAATAATAACCAATCAGAATAATAAATCTATAAGATGAAGGTGTTACTCGGAACAACGAATACCTATTTGGTATGACAAAAAGATAAGACAACTATATATACATGCACATTATGTATTGAGTTAGGTTTGTGAAGTTATTTGTATTTACTGCATCCCAAGCCTGACATTCCCACATGCCTTGGCCTAGTGATACCTTAACGGACCTCTAGAACAAGGTTTAGCTTGAGGCCCTTATGAATGTCATATCAAACAGTAGAACATGGACTTTTTTTTCACAAACATGCCTTGAAATTATAGGAATGTTTTTGGAGGGGTTGGTACCTTGTAGTTCAAAGATTGTCAATAGCGGGATGCTATAGCTTCTTATTCTAGTGTTAAGTTATGTAGATGACTAGACGAGACTACCATAAGTCAACGGCGTCGTGCGGTATTTGGTAAACTTCATTGTCAGATCGAACACATGAGTATTTTATATGTAATCGTTTGCTTCTCTAGCACACACCTTTATGACTAACATGATATTAGGGTATAGCCAATATGGCTTATTTCTAAGTTTATTGTGGCTTTGGTAGCATGCTCAATTTGTAATTAGTTCTAACTTTTCTCCATTGAAATATAATTAATTTGTGTTCTTTTTTATTATGAATATCATAAATCTCCTAAAAGCTTGTAGAATATCATGATCCAATTATTTTCCTAGTGGAGGAATTGTGGCATGTAAATCATATCAGGTCAACCACTAACTCTTCTAGATGCTAGTCAATGAGTCTAGACCTTTGATACTTTTATATCCATGATTATATGTCATGTTTTTGATAACTTTTGGACTGTTTTGATATTTTCTGTCGATGATGTTATAAAAGAGAAAAGGTATAATAATTGTGGTGTGATATTTAAGCTGTGTAAAGTGTGAATAAACATTGATGCCGGTAGATGTAGACTGAGTCAAACTGATTGCACATGCCACCTAATCAGTATTCTCCACGTGTCGAATGTCAGCCTGTGATTAGTCGATTGCTCAAATGCCTGACCAAAACAAACCTTATCCATTCAGGTTTATAAATACAGGAGTAAATTGCATTTTTGGTCCCTGTAGTTTGGCCAAGTTGCGTGTTTGGTCCCTGTCTTTTTGAAAGTGCAACGAACGTCCCTATTTTGAACTTTGGATTGCAAATATTGTCTCTGATTGATGTAAAATGACCAAATTACCCCGATAGAAAAGGAAGAAGACAAGGGTACTTTGGTCATTTCACATTAGTGGGGGACTGTATTTGCAATTTAAAGTTCAAAATAGGGACGTTCGCTGCACTTTCAAAAAGATAGGGACCAAACATGCAATTTGGCCAAATCACAGGGACCAAAAATACAATTTACTCTAAAGTATATAAATACACCACATGTCGATTACCCACATACAATTTTTAAATGTATTTGCTGACAACTATACCCTTAAGCTATTGCTACCAAATAATTTTCACCGTTGGTTAAAATCTAGAAAAATGCCTAAACATTTTAGGTATAACTAAATAGTATTTTCTTTAATTTATCTTCAAAAATATTTGTTGGTTTCATAATGGAAAAATATTTGTATTATGTAGAGTTTGTTGTTAAGCAATAAAATCCCATAAAAAGAAAATAGAAAATAAGGAAAAAAAACCGCCCTTGTTGATGATTTCTACAACATAATACCTCGCCAACCAACTAACTCTATAGCAACCCGACAAAAGGCTAACGGTTGATTATTTTTCCCGATCTATAATGCATGCTTATAACTTAGAAGTATATTTTTAGTATATTCTAAGTATTTATTCCACACTTTTCATGATAAAAATAATTAATAATATAAACAATATTATAAGCCAAATCACAAATTAAAACAATAAAATGTTTAAAAAAAAGAAAAGTAATTAATCAAAGTAAAATACGTGACGTGTCGTTTTAATATTTGTAAAAGAAACTTTGAAAATTATCAAACTAGAACTAGACACAAATGGTAAGCGTACCAATCATATATAAGTATAGTATAGCAAGAACCGAGTTTATATCAAGGAAGCCACACTCAAATCAAGATACTCAATGTTCGTTTTATATTTAGTTATAAAATGATATTTTGTCTCATTTTCATTTAAACTATTAATATACCAAAATTACTTTAAACTAATAAAAGATGTGAAAAGCTAATTTACTAAGTAAAATAAAATTATCAAAATTAAAATACTAAAACAAGTATTCATTTAGACTTGAATCCACTTAGATTTTTAGCTTCAAATCTTGGCTATTCACTGAGAACATCATCCGCGAATTGGAGGAGAGAGACATAAAGGCCACTATCCCCCAAAGACAACCCTTTCTAAAACCCTTTATCGCAAGATGCCAAAATAGTCGCTGGGAGAGCTTCAACAACTAAGAGAAAAAGAAACGGTGAGATGGGATCCCCTTGACGGAGACCACGCTCCATATTGAACTCATTATAGAGGGAGTCGTTGATCATGACTGAGATGGATGCCGGCAAGAGACACGAGGCAATCCAATTCGTCCACTTGAAACCAAAACCAATTTGACTCATTACATCAAGTAGGAACTTCCAGTTTACACTATCGAAGGCTTTCTCGAAGTCGACCTTAAAAAGCAAAGCTTATGGTCTTCTATAGAGGCCATACGGATACTCTCATTAGCAATGAGGCACCCATCTAAAATTTGTCAACCTTATAGGAATGCTGACTTGTTGGGGGCTAATAACTGAATCAATTACCCTTGCTAGACGAGAGAAAAATTATTTGGTGATCATGTTGTAGACGCATCCAATGAGACTTATGGGCAGTCCGAAAACCCTAGAGGATCACTTTTTTTAGGGATTAACGCAATGAAAGATGGATTAAAACCGTTTTCCAAATTGCCCGTGGTCTCGAAATACTTGATGCAATTCCATAACTTGTCTTTGACAAATCCCAGTAAGCATTAATGAAATTGAAGTTGTAGTCATCTGGGCCCGGGCCTTGGAACTGGCACAACTAGAAACAACACTCTTAACTTCCTCAATATAGAAAATGGATTGCAGAACAAAGCCTCAGAAGGAGAGAGTTTACAAAAAAAAAATGCTATTGAACAATGGTGTCGAAATTCCACTATTTTCGAACCTGGACGAAAAATGGTTAACAACAGATTGCTTAATGACATCAGGGGAGCCCACCCACACACCGTTAACGTAGACACCTTTGACAGAAAAGTTAGCATACTTGCTTTTGATCAAAGAATGGAATTATCTTGTTATTTCAAATCCATCTCAATGAAGTTGGTCCAAATAGTTCAAATCCATCAGCCATTCTTCCCTCTTTAAGACATCTGCATCACTAATAAGCCCAATATCTGCCTTAATATCCCAATCGACCAAATTATTTGACAAGACCTCCTTGTTATGGTTTGGATCTGCATACGATTAAAGGTCCATCTTTTGATATCATGTCTAAGATTCTTAAGATTTTTTTAGGGCTAATGGCATGATAATGTATCATAGTTGTCACCATTTCCTTCTATATGTAGCGAACGAAAAAAAAATGCATTTATGTCCCTTATACTTTGTTTTTTTTGACGTATTTTGTGTACTCAGAGGATTTGATGAACATTTTACCCTTTAGGGTAAATTACATAAATGGTCCTTGGATTGAAAATATTGCATCAACCGTCCCAGAAATTTTAAAGTTCCATCAATCATCATTATTTTGGTAAAAAATAACATTCATAGTCCTTTTTATGACTTACCGTCAATTTTATCGTCCGTTTTATACGTTTCACTCGTTTTTATACATTTTTATCCGCTTTTATCCGTTTTTATACATTTTCATCCATGACCCATGACCCAAAATGTCCTTTACATCATGCATGAAATCATATGAGATACCCATGACCCATGACCCAAAATGTCCTTTACATCATGCATGACATCACATTAGATACCCATGACCCAAACCCAAAACCCATGACCCAAGACCTGGAATTTATAATCCAAAACCCGAATTTGTTACCCAGCTATGGCGGATCCCGCGAATCCCTTTGGGTTAGGCAGCCGGATCCCTTTTCAAAGGGATCATTGGAAACAATAATATTAATGGTTCTTTTGCCTATAAATATCAACCTTTGCACACCCATTTCTATACACTTAAACACTCAATTTTCACTAGTTTTTAGTATACATTAGTATCCATTAGATCTAACATTAACATCAATCATTCACAATGTAAAACCCTTGATCATAATGCTTCTAACTTACATTTTGTTGTAAGCATACTCCCAAAGTGATTCTCCAAAAGAAGCTTAGAGATCTTGCATCCTCATCCACCACAACCATACATACATAAAATCTATCACAGCAAGCTTAGGGAACTTGTGATCTTCATTCATTGAAGGCTTCCTATTAATGGAAGTTCATTTATATTAGGCATTCATATCCTCTAGACATTTGTGTCTTGGATCATCACTTTGTATCCCAACTAGATTAGATGGTTTATTAATTTGTGCTATAAAATAAAAGGTTTGTTATGTTGGGCCACAAAACATAACGAGTTTGGTTGTACCCGAAGAAGAACCCGGTATCTAGCCTTGTACCGGATAAAGTGTAGGCGACGTTGTGTAACGTTTGGTTCTACCTTGTGGAAGAACCCGATATATAGTTTTGTACCGAATAATGTGTAAGCGATGTCGTGTAAGGTTTTCTCCACCGAGAATGGAGCTTTTTGATCTAGTGAAGTAACTCTCGAGTTGGTACTCGGGGAGTGGAGTAGGGCGAAGAGGAGCTTCGTGACCGAACCACTATAAATCTTCGTCTCGGTTTACATATCCTTTTTACTTATCGCTTTATTTCAATTCTTGCTTTATATTGTTGATTGTCTTTGTGTTTGATATTTAGTGTTGTGTTCTTATCTTATTCTATGCTTTCTAAGTATTCATATAGTCATATACTATATTTGACACTTTACATATTATGGTAAGCTTGATCGGCAATTTTATAAAAAAGTTTTAAGTTTTTAAACGGAAATGTATTCACCCCCTCTACGGTTTTCACAAGTTTCACTCAATAATGTACCTGTCATATCTGCATTATAGTTACAGATGCTGTCACATCTAACAAAAAAATGTGGAGTGTGGAATGGAAAGTCACATTTATATATCAAGTGTTCATCCCAAGCCATTCTCCTTCTTAAGGCATCATTTGAGCGGTCATTTTCCCCTTCCTTCTGCTCCGAGTTAGAGGAAATGAAAATTTAGAGAAGGTGATCTGAACAAAACAACAGGAGAATTGGAAGTGTATGACTCACAGGGGATCATGTTGTATAGGTTACTTGCATTCAAATATTCTAAGCAGTTATTTTGTATTTACCAAAAGAAAGGAACCAAAACCTTTGTCATAATAGAAGAAAATAAGAATCTTCTTTGTTATGTTAAATTCGGAATAACTGCTAAGAGTATTTAAGTGCTGCATAGCTCGATCCCTTTTGAGTCCACTTTTTCTATCGTTGGTTCAAACCACCTTCAAAATTGCACAAGATCGCTACTCCAATAAAATCATAAATCACTAAACAGAAAGATTTTTAGGATGAATGTAGCATAGTCACTTATCCACATCAAGTCGTTTATCCACATCAAGTGATGGGTTGAACACGACTCTTTCTATTCCCCAACGCACACTTAGCTGCTAGACCAACTTGATAAGCAAAATCTCCCTCCTTGCTTCATATAGAACCAGTATGTCGATTTCTTCCATCCTCCCCACCCAAACATTATTTTATCTGGCTGACAATTCTTGTATAATCTTATTACAAAATAGAATAATTTATTTATAATTGTACTAAGAATGTTTTTGGCACATCAAAATTAAGACTAACCGGGGGACCGAATCAACATAGCAAAAGAATTATTGTTTAAATTAGATTTACAAAAATAACTTATGAATTACGAAAAAAATTGTATTACCCTAGACTAATGTTTGATAATGTAATGAATTAGCGTTCAAGGTAAAATTTGCTCCTGTGTTACAGCCAAGAAATGGGGCGAAAACTTTTGGTTGTTCATTGGCCAGAATTTCAACGATAATAATGTCAATGGCAAGGTGAAAACATGAATATAGATATAAGAACATATCTTTAATGAGCTATAAAAAGATTTGTCCATTCAAACCCATTCTATGAAATCAGATTCTAAATAGAAAAATCCGTTTCCTCCATTAATTAACAGTACTTATGAAATCAACGATTACAATCACAGCTTATACATAGCGTATAAAATCAACACCCACCATATATCAGACTTTAAAGGATACCAGGAAGCACTTGTTTTGCACATTCAAAAAATAGGCTGTAACACTTATGAAAGCAGCATTCATTTCGACAACTTATATACAACGTATAAAGTCAGTACTTATGACCACATATCAGACTTTAAAGGATAGCATGAAGCATTTATAGCCACATATCATACACATTGTAAAAATCAGCACGCGTGACCACATATCAGACTCCAAAACATATCAGAAGCTTTAAACAAACAGAAGCGCATATGTATTGCATAATTAGTGCATTTACAAAACGATATATGACAACCACAGTGAAAAAAAGAAGACCTGACACAAATTCTCATAGCCAGTTAGTTAACAATATCTACAAAGTATTAGCATTAAAAATAAAACATGTAACTGTCTTGCAGCTAACTTGTATGGTGAAAATTTTTGATTGCACCATGCACATAATTCCCGCGATAACAACATCACTGGCAAGCTGAAAATATAAATTCACATATAAGAACAGATCCTTAATACAATCCAAATTAGATCTACAAAACATATGACAGTCATTGAAATCCCACATCTAGTACCCTCGCTCAGATATCAAATCGGCTACAGAATACGATTGTATTTTATGCCACGCCAAAACTAAGGCCGGCTAGAAAGCCCACTTACATTTTATGCCGTCCTATTTTTGCCAAATCTTATGATAGGTAAAAAAGAAAAAAGAAAAAAAAAAGATACAATCGCCATGGATGCAAACTTAGTAAACTGCCCCACCACGAAGCAAATAAGTTTGTTTACTANAAAAAAAAAAAGAGCAAGTACTTTTATTCCACATGGTTCTTGCCACACCGAAACTACATTTGGCTGCAAAACACAGTTTCATTTCATGCCATCCAATTTTTAATACTACTCATACATAAAGCTCAAACAAAAACAAACACATATCCAATAAATTTCTAACATCATACAAACTAAAAAAAATATCAGAAGAACATGACAGCAAAATAAAACATAACTTGTAGCAAACCATATAAAATCAACACTTATTATCTCATATCAGACTTATCGCAAAGCTTAAACAAACACAAATACATATCCACAAACTAAAAAAAGAAAACAAAATACCATAAATTAACAATCAGATGGCAATCAAACCTCAGTATCGATTCTTGAAACACCGAAACCCTAAAATGTAACACAACTTAACTAAACAACCAGTGTGTGTGTGTTTAGGGAAAGAAATTAGGGACCAAACAAATGAACCCGCAATACGTTTTAAAAATTGCTCTGAATTGATAATGGAAAATAGGTCTACAACATGCATCAATTAGTCATGTAAATTGCTCTAGAATTGATAATGAAAAAAAGATGTATAACATGTAACAAACCATAAAATTAAGTGCCACAAAGTGGAAAACCCACTAAGCTTTTTTTAATCCCCATTTTAACCCTCATAGCCAACGTCTCGATTCGACTCGGCATATGAACAATGTTAACTTGAGCCGCAGCTCCACAATACACTTGAGCCATCCTCCTCCATGCACCCGACCTCCCAATCGACGGCTTTGCAACGGTGCTGGCTCCCAAATTCCACCTTAACAAATGTTATATAGTATAATAACCACATGCCATTTCTAAAGGAAAAAATAACCACATGCAACATTTTGATTCGTTGTTACCCATACAGTGAAAAAAAAAATGCTCATAGTATATCCTTTTCATACAATACGTATTTGAAAAAGCAGAAATTTCAAGTAACTATAGCAAAAAATGCTCTTAACTATGTTGTTCATATATGCAGTCCAAAAATAGGTATCAAAGAAAAGTGTGGTCTAAAGTTAATAATGCAAGTGTGATGACAAAGAAAAGAACACTAAAGATAGGATAAGTCAAAGAGATCAAAACATTACAAGTCCAAAAGTTCCCATTATTACCCTACACATTCTCCTTTTTGCCTCCTTTTCTTCTTTTTCTTTCTTTTAAACGAAACAAATTTCATGCAAAATTGGATATTATTATTTGCAAGTATTTAACCTGATTAAGCGCTTGTAACTTCGTTAAATAGTTAAAAGACTACAATGTTGGATCTTATATTATTTTAGTTGAAAGAAAACATTTATAGATTATTCACAGGATGCAAAAAATTAAATTAATGTGCGTTTTAAGAGTTAATTAAAATCATATAAAAAAGATTTGACAATAAAAAAGAGATCGCGAACAAAAAAATACTTAAACTTTTTAAACAATTAAGAAAAAGATGCGCTTAAGGTATGATAAAAGGGCGAGAACAAAAAAAAAATGACAAATAATAAATATAATTTGATGTAAAAAAACAATGATGAACAAAAAAATTGCGTGTTTTTGTTCGTAGCTTTACTTCTTTCTACTAATTTTAGTGGTTATTAATTATTTTTTCTCTAGTTTGCATGAAGATATTTCATATTTTGGGCAAGTGGTTTTTTTTCATGGTTATTAATATCCCGAAATCATGATAAATCCTACGATACTATAAAGCAAAAATGATACAAATCCCACGTCAAATATTTGTAACGTAAAATTTATAAAAAATCACGATCTTAACCATGGGATCTTATGATCTGATTCAAGTCGATTTTACTTTACTCGAATTACAAGCTAAAAACCATTAATTTTATTGATTAACTTTTATAGATTTTAGAAAATAAGAGGTCAATCTTTTTAAAAATTACATAATTATAATTTAGGTTGTAATATTATTAAGCATTCATATAATTTTTTGTTTAATATATAATAATATGTAGATTTGCATAAGTTTACGACGTATATTAAGAAATGACACTAGAGTATCATCTTAATTTATTGATATGATCTTACGATCTTGATTTTACAAAAATAAAAATGATCTTAGATGAGATCCCGATCTTGAAAACCCTGGGTTTTTCTTGTTGTGTATCGAATATGACACACGTTAAGGCGTTATTTATTTTTTTATTATTTTTTTATTTTTTATTTTTTATTATTATTATTTTTTTTTTAATTCTTCATTTAGAATTTAGTCTAAACTCAAGATAAGAGGGAAGTCCACGAGTCGTTGACCACTCTAATACGTCCCCTCTTAAAACACCACCTAACCAACTCGCGTGGTAGGATTACTTTCGAAGTGCTTTGGTGGTCTTAACAACCAAATGATTTGAACAAAAATTGGTGGTTGATTTGGTTGTTAACTTGATGGCCGATTTGGTTATTACTACGTCTATTTGGTGATTGGTGAATAATTTAGTAAAAGAATGAAAAGATCGTGTAACTAGCTACAAAATGATTGTTATCTTTTCAACGAATTTGGTCGTTACAACGAACAACCATTGCAAGGTGTGTCTTTAAGTCGTTGCAACCCTTACGTAAGCTAATACCATTTCAAATGTACCGTCACAATCTTCTTACAACCCAATACCGTTATTGACACGCTCGCAAATTTGTTTCTATTTTTACTATTGCAATTAAAACGTAGCAAACAGGCTGAAAAGAATCTTCATTGCAAAGCAGTCGAAACTTTTCGACAATAAAACTATTGCAGTTTTTAGGATCATTGCAAATCTATTATAATAAAAATTTGCATCGAGAAATACGTAACGATGTCAGTAATTCTGACATCCGTAATTCGTTGAAAGTTCGTTGTAAATAATCGATTATAACGGATTTGCAACAAATTTCTACCGTTGCATTAGCATGGTTGTATTGAAGCGAGTAACCAATATAACTAGCTTAGTCAATCATGAATTTCATAAACCAATGAAATCAATCACAAAATATCAATTTTACAAAATAAATAAACGGTGAAACTTACACCACTCTAAAGAAAATGACATTAACTCCTTTTTATGCTCATCTATCTCTCTCACTCACTTCTCTCTCTATATATATATATATACACACAAGAAACAACACACGTATAAACATTTGTAGTCAAATACACACACGTAGTGTGAAACTCAAATTGATCAAGAAACTCTGTGTGTGTGTTTTGTTTAATGGCAGGAGAGTCTTCTTCTTCATCAAATCTAAACATAATTGTTCACAAAAACCCTTCTGAATCTCATCTTGCTGAACTTGGTATCAAATCTTGGCCCAAGTAAGCAATCTATCTTTTTCACTCTCTTTTGCTTGTTGTACTCAGTGCATGTAAACTTGCACACATCATAAATACAAGCATGGGTGGATCTTTATGTTATTAATGTTTTGTTGCCCTACTTGAATTACATTTGTTAAAAACAAACATAATGATTTTGATGTTTTAACTCAAAACTATGTTGCTAAATTATATGGTGTTTTCTAAACCTTGTTTTTCATGGATCTGTCAAAAATATTAGGGTTTCATATATGGATCTTTATCATTGCTATATTTTATTTTAAAACATTGATTACCAGCAACGCTACTCCTGACACGTCTTGCTTCAAGGACAATATGTTATTAATTTTTTTTTAAAGAATTTATGTTATTTTATGTGAGTTATTTTATTTTTTTAATTTTGAAGGTGGGGATGCTCACCAGGAAAATACCAACTAAAGTTTGATGCACAAGAAACATGTTATTTGTTAAAAGGCAAAGTGAAAGTCTACCGGAAAAACTCATCGGAGCTGATATCGGAGTTTGGTGCCGGTGACCTTATCATCTTACCGGAGGGATTAAGTTGCACTTGGGATGTTTCTGTTGCAGTTGACAAACACTACAAGTTTGAATCATCTTCTTCATGATAGTAATGATGATTATATTCTTAGTTAATTAATTATATCCTTTCTTATTTTATTTTTAATGTTTATAACAACTTAATTTTTAGATGTAATTATTCCAAATTAAGGGTCTTCCCTTCTTTCTAGATACTCATATGTGTTTTTATCACAATTTTTAGATTAAAATATGAGTAAGTTACAACAAAGTATGATATCATTATTTTTGTTTTTTTATTGTTTTTGTTGATCAGTGCATTGTATTTGACTTTACGTATAAAAACAAGAATCTTTGCAAAACAAAAACTACATATGATATTTAAAAATTTAGCTAGTTTATGTTGATTACTCCGCATCTGTTACCTAATGTTTATAGTTCGATGTATTAAAATTATTCAACATAACATAACATTAGTAGAATTTGATATTCTTTTACTAGTTCACATGATGCATTTAATTAATTTAGCTTTACTAAAATTAGTATTTATATTTTTCAGAAAAGGAAATGACGTGAATTTACATTTTTAACGGTGTGGATTTAGCTTTTAAGTGATGAGTTAGTAGTCAAATAAATTGGTCAAACAATTTGGTCAATGCACGTCCTATTCAAACTAATCTTTTTTAAGTGTGGCTTTTAATGTCGCTTTGACTGGTCAATACTTCCTCATGTGTAGATTTTGTTAATGTTACACTTCCATACCTTAATATTAAAAAAAAAAGACTATGATATGTCCTTATATTTCGACTAAGTGCATTGAGCCCTTTGTATGCTCTATAAAACATGCATTATAGTATTTTTTTTTTAATGACTTTCATAGATGTTTAAGTCTTTAACAAATGCAGTTATCGACTATATAAAAATTATCAAACCAATCACAATAACAACTATCTTTCCATTCAGCCAACCATCCCACGTGCTTCTTTTATCTATACTAAACAAACATTTATGCTTCATTTTTAAATTAAAACAGGCTTAAAAATGAGTAAAATGATTTTCTTAAAATATCATTTATCAATATCCTTTAATGTTTTTTAAACTGTAATTTTAAATGACAACTTTTAAAATGAAAATTTAGACAAATAAAGTAAACTTAATTTTTTTTTTTTGAGAAATGGAAACTTTTTAATAAGACACGGTTTTAATTTCCAATCACAGCTACATGGTTTACCAATTTTGAAGAGAAGTTTTTTTATCACACGAAAATGAATAATTAAAAAAATGGCTACAAGTTGAACCCGTAAGTGTTGCATATAGAGTCACACCAGAATCATAAGTTCGCAAGTATAATTATTTGCCGCTATCTGTCGCTTTGCGCGGACTTTCGTCTAGTTACTTATAAAATCAGATGTGTGGTCCTCAAATGAGTGCTACACTACATACACAAGAAACAATCGTCCCTAAATGGATGTGATTGAAAGCAGACAAGAACACTCTTACAATAACCTCACTACAAANAAATAGAAGAAAATTAGTAGGGAGAAGCAGTGTTAACCTAATTACCACTCTTGTTATTATTATGATTAGTTTTCTATCAAGTGCATCCTATCGTTTCGTCTGGGGGTTATATACATTTAGGATCAGAGGGTTAAATCACCTAAATCTATCTTACACCTTGTCCTATTCCCGCCTATTGTAAAGACGAGAGTTCATCGGTCGGCGTGAACCTACGAAGATGCAAGAGTCATTAAGTACCTCTACTAACGTGGATAAGTCTAGCGGGATGCGGGTATTGGTCACATATTACACCCCCTCTAGCTTATTTAAGCATATCGCATTGGTAGGTGGTCCTAGGGTTAATTCGCACATGTATGGTGATATTTCTATCACCAAGTCACATCCTCATTGGCTTGGGTCCTAGGGTTAATTCTCCAAGCCTCCAAAGAACTACCAATACTCAATACTACCAAAACTAGAGTGTCCTAAGACTAGCCAACAAAGTATACAAACAAGACGATAATAGATGCATAGAAAACTAAATCATAACAATAACAATTTCATAACAAGGCTAATACCAAGAGGTGTTTAGCCACTCATATTCATAATTGCAGTAAAACAAGAATGTAATATCACAAATGTAAACATGAATCGAATACAAATCAAAGGAATGAATAAACTTATGATTGGTGTGTGAATTCTCCCTTGGAAATGACTTGTATGCAGATTGAACTTCGTTCCTCCTGCTCCCTGAGTTTCTCCCAACTCCTGTGTGGTGAAAAGTGAATGAATTAACTCAGAATTAGGGCTGGTATTTATAGGCCCGACTTTGCTACGGCGTAGGTGGATGAGTTGCTACGCCGTAGCCTTTGTTAATATCAACTACGCCGTAGCTTGATTAAGTGCTACGGGCGTAGTTTCTTCCTTAGATGCTTCTACGGCGTAGTTATTTGGGAAGCTACGCCGTAACTTCTTCTTTGGCCACGTGAGTTCTTTACTGCCTCATTTTGGGGTCTACGCCGTAGGTGGAGAGTTGCTACTCCGTAGAGCCCTTTAGTAGATCATTACGCCGTAGTCATGACTAAGCTACGCCGTAGTCTTCATAAGTACTTGCTACAGCGTAGGTAGATGAAACCTCTACGCCGTAGTTGGTGCAAAATCCGCATTCTTCACATATTTTCTCTTTAGTCCTTCCATTTCCGAGTTTCTTTGTTCCTTTGCTCATCTTTGCCCTGAAAACAGAATATAAAAGAATAATAGTATATATCCTAACATATGAATACAAAAGATGAGTAATTAAGGGGAAATTAACACTTAAATCATGGACTTATTTGATGTTATCAAATATCCCCCTCACTTGAGCTCTACTTGCCTTCAAGTAGACCTTAGTAGAATAATTTTTAAAAAGATATTTCCCAAGAAACTGGAAAATATGAGTCTAAAAACTTCCTATGCTAGAATATATCAAAACCGAACACCTCACGAAAAGGGAACAAACACTCATCTCTCTCTCCTAATCTAAGTGTTAATTTCGGGGTGATCACTCAACGCACAGTCATAGAATGTATTCTATCATAAGCTTGGCGGTTACAGAAATCTCTACCACTAGAGCTAAGGTCGAAACAATTCTTATAGGCAATATTGGGTGAACATGTATAAGGCTTATGGGTGTAGTGTTGTTACTAACATACTACGGCAAAGGCGACAAAGGCAATGGTACATGACCGGAACGCCGGGCAAGACACCAATGACTGCTCAAATCCTTCACCTAAGCATGATTCACAACTAAAGGGTAGGATAAGAATTGGGATGCACAATAATGGTGTAAAAAGAAAAAGAAAGCAAATAGTCTTAGCCTATAACCAAGTTGCTACCACTTGCCGTTCATCCAAAGTCCAAGCAATCATGTTAATATATAGTAACACGAGACATATAAGCATGAAGACATCATAAAGTTATAATCAACGTTTACACATGAATCAATCAAATAGTTATCATGGTTATGTTAAGATGCCCAATCATATCAAACAAATAACATGTAATCGACACACGTATGTGTAATGCAAAAGATTTTAATCTTTGTGTTTGGAATCTACGGTTGAATGATCTAAAGGGAGACATCTTTTATGTTGAGTTTAAGTATGTGTTATGCAAGTGATTTGATCATCTAAGACCAAGAGATGTGTAGTTTTAACTGTGGATGTGCACAAGGTTTAAACTAGATGATGAGCAAGGTTAGGTTACGGTGTACGCTTGAAAGGAAATAGATACATATAGTGTCTTTCAATAAGTAAGATTATTACGTGGAATAAAGTCATCGTGCTTATGAAAACAAGAATGACAAGATGATGAGGAAGCTCTAGTTCATAGAACTTGCAGATGTTTATTTAAGATCATTTACCCGATGAGGTATAATGAAATTTCTTGTAACACAACTGTTCATGTCGCAAGGAGAGAGTGATGCATAGGATATACAATATCCTTTTAACAGGATGAAAACTTAACGCATGATTTCTTAGGCATAATATCTTCCAAAACATCATGTTTTCCTAAATGAAGATATGAAGCCTAAGTGTTTGAATCAGATAGTCCTATCCTAAATATACTTATTCTCAAGATTATATTCACTAGATGATGACAAGAGGAATTCACTCGAGTTTCTTATGTATACTCCTCAAGAGTTATTGTTGCTCAGGGTGTATGAGGTTGGCTTTGAGATTGCATTTTAACATATGTTGTTAAAATGTTGATTTGAAGTTTAATGAAACATATG
>LBNU01016495.1:12166-24274 GCA_014162995.1 Artemisia annua | reverse complement strand
TAACACAACTGTTCATGTCGCAAGGAGAGAGTGATGCATAGGATATACAATATCCTTTTAACAGGATGAAAACTTAACGCATGATTTCTTAGGCATAATATCTTCCAAAACATCATGTTTTCCTAAATGAAGATATGAAGCCTAAGTGTTTGAATCAGATAGTCCTATCCTAAATATACTTATTCTCAAGATTATATTCACTAGATGATGACAAGAGGAATTCACTCGAGTTTCTTATGTATACTCCTCAAGAGTTATTGTTGCTCAGGGTGTATGAGGTTGGCTTTGAGATTGCATTTTAACATATGTTGTTAAAATGTTGATTTGAAGTTTAATGAAACATATGCAGAAGTTAAAAGTATTACTAATACTTTGATAACTTATGAACGTGGTACTACTTAACCCTAATGTAATTGAATGTGCGCTTCATGCTCATTTGATGGTGAAGGTTCTAATCCTATAGGTGGTAAAGTATGGTTGAGTTTGTTTAACGAGTGTTTGGACAAAGGGCTTTTTGAGCAATGCACTCAATGGATTCAAATGAAGATAAGGATGGTGGATTGGTTTATCTAGGTGGTAGGTCTTCTAGTGTGTCTAAAGAAGCATATGGTGATGTAGAGGTTTGTTATGCTATGGAAGTACTTAAGTTTCATAGATGTTGAAAGCAAAGAAGGATGAATCCTAATTTGTTGTGATCCATTGGTTGGTACAACTAGCGGGTGAAGTGCTTGAAGTTTTGGTCATGTTTGTGAAGCTTATGGGCTGAGATATATCACAAGGTGAATGTGATGAGATGATGGTGAAAGAACAAGTGAACTTAAGTGCTAAATGTTTAAGGATGAAAACCTATCGACATTTGTTTTTGTTCCAATTGATTGGGAGAGTATTACGATAAGTGTTCTAGTCGTGATGAGTGTTTTAACAAATATTGTTAAAATACTTGGGTGTTGATTTTTCGGATATGACTTTTTATGACTACGGTAGTAAGTCAAATTTACTTGAATATTTCGAACGAAATACTTAAGTTGTCAATCCTACTTAGTTGAGATTGGATAGCATAAAAGGATAGCAAGACTCGATAATACATCTATAACTTAAGAGTGAGTTATGACTCGATGTAAATCCTTATCGTCTTGAAGGATGACACATTATTTTTATGTTAACCAAGTGAGGTAACATATGTAGATACAAGACAATATCAATAGTCATACGTTGGAATTGTGATTTTGATATTGTATGACGGATTTGTTAGGAAGTTGTCAAGTCACCAAATAAGTGAAGCTAATGGATGAAGGATGAGTTAAGGATGGAAGATTGTAGTGAGTGTGTGTGGTGATCACAAATACTCAGTGGTTCGAGAATTGCAAGGAGCAAGTTTCCGGATTCCTTCCTTTATGGAGAAAGGCATCTTGGATCATTCTTGTGAAATTTTGAAAGTATTATTATAGATGATTTTCCTATAGGTGCAAGTGAGATGTCCTAATCCTAATATGAGTGAACATCGATGAGAAGAATCCTAGCGATGAAAGTGAGTGATCTTGAGTGAGGGATTTAAATGAAAATATAAAAAGGAATCTGCATGACTGGCGGAACCAAAAGACTAAACGGGCGGAACCCTGATTTCGGTTCCACCTGGTCCGCTCAGAAATTGCACTGGCAGAACCCTTAATTTGGTTCCGCCAGATCCGCCAGGCCAAAAATCTGGACAGACCAGGTTTTTCGAGGACGTAACGATTTTCGAATTTTCTAAAAACTCCTAAAACATAAACTTAGTACTATATCTGATTGGGAAATGATAAAAATGAATATAGAAACATTCTTACCGATAGACTTTGACCGGGGGCTAGCGAATTTCACTATACTTAGTGAAATTTTCATAAACTTGAAAATTTGACAACATCTCAAATGTTGTCTACCTGCATATCCGTTAGTACAAGACATTGTCCAAAGATAACAAAAGATCCTAGAAGTACATATATCCATGAAACACATTGTTTAACTACTAAATTGTTCAAATTTCAAGTTGTGCCAAACACTCCTTAACAATGGACATTTATCGACTCCCAAAACCCAAATATCCTAATTATACTTGGAACATATGCACCTAATTAGATGTGATAGATTAAAACCAAAAATACATATTATAACACATGTTAGCATATAGATCAAGCCGAGGATTATGAGCTTACCATAAATGGAAATTAAGCCAAACATGGAAAATTGATAACAACAACGTGTTATCGTCCAAACATGATACGGTTAGTTTACATGATCAATCAAAGATGCGTTTCTATCTTACAGCACGGCACATTCATTAAACATCATTCTAGAAGCATATATACCAAACACCATTTTACAAGAATACTACATGTTTAAAAATGTAGTGACTCATTTAGACGCTTGACCATATTTCAAGATACTTAATTAGTACTGTATTACTTAATTCTCATTCCTAAGTGAATTATGCAAAATAATCACATAACATATGCAAAGAAGAATATCTAAATCAATAAGCAATACAAATACAAATTTTCAACTTAGTACACAAAATCTAGCAAATATCCTATTGTGTATAAACATGAAATCGACAAACAAGCAAATGAATATCATGACAAGATTGACACTCATGTATCACAAATAAACAAATGCAATCACAACTTCCAATAAGCAAATAATATATACGCATACAACTAAAACAAGTAGTCATTTAGCATATCATAAAAAGAAATATACTTTTCGTCACTTTGCGTTTAAATATGACGATGTATGCCAAGCTTGATTGGTTTCCTTTATATATATAAATTTCACCAAATTCTTTAGTTTCAAAAGAAATTATATCAATGTTCAAAGGATCCTAGCTTAAATTGCCTAACTCAAAAGTTTGAGTTTCTACATCAAAACGAAACTTAATATTTTGGACACACTATAGTATTTGGTTTAATCTTTTGACTTAAGATTAGATTTAGGCCATAACATCATTTTTAAAAGAAAGTAGACACAATTCCCTTCAAATTGATAGCTGGCGCGACTCCTACAGACTTACGGTTAATTAGTTATGAATTTTTGAAGTTGGACAAAAACTGTGTACTGAACTGACAGATTTCAAGGAACCTTTTTGAGGGTTCCGCCCATTGAGGGTTCACTAAAACTCATATTTTGACATAAAGAAAATGTGTAGGACTTACTAGATTTGATAGTAAACACATAAAACACATTTTCAACAACATTTCTACAAATGTGACTTATCTTAACATTTACGGAGATGATTTTTCCACTAAATTAATAGTTATTCCAAACACTCCTTTTAAAAAACATATTATCCGTAAATTAGCTCTAAGCACATAATTTGACACTTACAAATTTTTTAAGAAATCTTCTCTTTTATCATTCAAGGAAACCTTCAAGCTTGTATACAAAATAATATTTGACAACAAAATTTCTAAGTATACTTAGCGAAACATTTTTCATATTATATTCCGCTTCAATGGTAATTTGATACATGGATCGTGCTCCATTTTAAAAACCATTTTTTTTGAAAATAAGAGCTACGAGGCTCTGGTACCAATTGTGAAATCGTAGAGGGGGGGGGGAGGGTGAATACGTTTCCGTTTAAAAACTTTACAACTTGTTGTATCAAATATCTATTTTTAGCTTGTTCTAATATGAAAGATGTTACGTATAGTTTATGACTAGCATAAACTTAAAACATGTTATCATACCAGTATAATCAACAAGTCACAACACAAGCAAACACATAATGCAAACATTAAAGGAAAGCAATAAGTAAAAGAAAGCGCAAACCGAACACGATGATT
Organism: Artemisia annua; assembly: GCA_014162995.1. Taxonomy (NCBI): domain Eukaryota; kingdom Viridiplantae; phylum Streptophyta; class Magnoliopsida; order Asterales; family Asteraceae; genus Artemisia; species Artemisia annua. The sequence goes on along the minus strand of LBNU01016495.1, from coordinate 20,459 downwards.
TATAGTGGTTCGGTCATGGATCTCCTCTCCGCCCTAATCCACTCCCCGAGTACCCAACTCGAGAGTTACTTCACTAGATCAACAACCTCCCTTCTCGGCGGAGAAAACCTTACAATCGTCACTTACACTTTATCCGGTACAAAGCTAGATACCGGGTTCTTTTACAAAGGTACAACCACTCCTATCGTCGCCTATACAATATTTCCGACACTAAGCTAGATGTCGAGTTCTTTTACAAGGTACAACCACTGCCGCTATGTTTTGTGGCCCAACGTAAAAACCTTGTGTTTTGTGGCACAAACACATAAACCATCTAATCTAGTTTGGTGAATAGATTGTGATGTTACAATGATGATCCAAGACATACATGTCTAATGGATATGAATGCCTAATCTAAATGAACTTCTTGAATAAAAAGTCTTCAATCATTGAAGATGTCAAGAGCCATTGAATCTTCATATGTTGGTATGCTTTAGTGAGTGATGACTTCAAGATCTTGTAACCTTCTTGGTGGATCATGAAGTATGATATGCTTACAATAAAGATGAATGTTAGAAGCATTATGATCATATGATGAGGGTGATCTATGTATGTTACTACATTGTTATGTATTGATCTAAGTGTATACAAAATGATAGAGAGAATATGTGTTGAAGTAGTTTCAAGTTGTTGGAAAACAACTAAACTTGGTTTACTATTTATATACAAAAAGTCCAAAGAGGTTTTCCAAAACCATGATCCAAAACCAACAAAGATATATTCGAAATATCTTTCTATATCTATGTCTAGTCTAATCAAGATCTTCTACTACAAGATTGTATTGTGTAAGTCTAAACAAAATCTATGATATATCTTACAAGAATCTTTCCAAATTTAGATAACACTATACATGAGGTAATAAAAGAGTGTTTTCCATTTTATGAAAATACATTTAGACAAATGTATATACTAACTTAAAAAGGTAAGTTACTTGTATATGAAAAATATATTAGCTAGCTATATGATATTTAGTAAGTTACTAAAAATGTTTTATGTACTTATGTTGTTATAAGACACATTTTATAGATTGTAAACTTACTAATATTATCTAGACACCTAATGTGGCACTTATTCTATTTTATACCTAAAGTGCACTTTGACACCTAAAATACTTAAAGACTCTAAAAGTATTTTAAACATTCTAAATGGTTGGTCAAGGGGTTTGATCATAATGCCACATAACAAACATGTACGAACCTGTGTTTTAGCATACGAGGACCCGAGACGTCGAGAGGTGTTGAATGTATGTTGAGACAAAATCTGATTACGAGTAACTTGTACATTTTACGTTATGTATCAAGTTATACGTTTGTCATCAATAAAAACAAACGAGACTATATAAATTAAATATCGTAATATTTGCACTAACACACATTCTGCAGCATAAGAGTAGTAGCAGACTTACAAGCCAATAACCCATACTTACAAACAAGTTCAAGACAATACTTCCTTTGAGAAAGACATAAACCACTTTTGTTTTCCAAAACCTCAATTCCCAAGAAATATTTAAGTAGACCAAGATCTTTGATTGTACACTTGGTACTTAAATATTTTAGCCACACGATTCTTTTGCGAAGCGCTAATTCAGTGCCAGCCGTTGGTGAAAGACCTGCATGGAGCCGAGCCCTTCTCACCTACCTGCTTTGGGGAGAGTTACTTTACTTTTTCGAACGAAGTTTGAAGTTTGACTTTGAATAACCTTGTTTGGAACAAGACGTGCCGCATTCAGTAAAGATTTATGATACATGTATTGGGTGTACTCAGTAAGGGTGCGGCTTAGGATAACTAACACAAAGAAGATACAGTTCACTCAACGATTGCCTTTGGGTTCTGCACGCCCGAAAGGAACCAAGACCAGCAGTTGCATTTGACCGAGTATTGGATGTATTGTTAGGTTGTGCCGAGTCAAATCTGCTCCATTTTTTTTCCGTTGCAGAAAAAAGATCCCTTCCCCCCGCTTTCAAAAATGATGAATATGAAGTCCGGGATTGTTTGGACTGGTTCTTTTGAGGGAGGCCTATAAATTGCACAAGGTAGCAAGTGATTGAAATGACAAGCTTGTATACTTATGCATTTGAGTCTGTTTAGTCGTGGCGGGATGCTAACTCGATTCGCCCTTGCCTCTACGGGATTACTACCTTATACAAAAATAAAAGAAAGGTGCATTTGCGGTTAATTCGTTATCATTGGATAAGTTATTAGGAATATGACGGAACGGAAGACGTTGTTCCTCAGTAGCTCAGCGGTAGAGCGGTCGGCTGTTAACCGATTGGTCGTAGGTATCGTTTTTGAAGCAGATAGTTCACAGTGCTCATTCTATCGATACTGGGAATAAAAAAAAATAATGTTTACACTCAATTTTCATTACGAAGATGTATCACGTCAGGATTCATTGCTCAAACCGAATCGACTCGACTCTTTTCGCTGCCCCCCGGGCTCTCACTTTTTTTTGTTCTTCTTCTGTACCATCGCTTGAATGAAGACACCCGATCGGCCCGACTTTACCAAATGCCCACCACTGGCCCTTCCCTTTCCGGGTCTGGATTTTTCGCGTCGTTTCTGTCGTCGTGGTCGACGGGGAAGAAAGAAATGAATTAATGTTCTTTTGGGAAAACTTTGTCGACAACCTCTCATTTGTTCGACTACTCGCGGGGCCTGCTGCGTTTAAAGAAGCTCCACCCGGGAAAAGAGTGGAAAGCAGCTTTGTTAGATATGATAACGAAGAGGTTGCATTCAGATCTTCTATCCAAGGATCTCGATCTAGGCGAGAGGTTGCGCTTGCCATGTTGAACCAACGTTTTCCTTTCTTGACTGGTGGTGATAAACATATCAATTTTTTGAGATCATTTCATATAATAATAATAATATCATCAACATACACCAACAAAGCAATGAAAAAACCATTTTCAACTAATGCAGTGGTAAGTTTTTCATTCCACTGCCTTGGTGCTTATATTAAAACATAAATAAATTTGACTAACCTGCAAACCTTAGTTTCATGTTTATAATAATACCAGGTGGCAACTTCATATAAACCTTTTCATACAAATCACCATATAATAAAGCAGTATTCACATCCAGTTGATATAAAGGCCATTTATTATAAACAGAAAAACAAATTAAAACACCTAACTGTAACCATTTTAACAACTGGACCGAACATTTCTTTATAATCAATACCTTCTCTTTGACTATAACTCTTACCCACAAGTCTAGCTTAATATCTGTCAATTTTTCCTAAGACTTATATTTGATTTTAAAAATCCATTTACACCCTATAGCTTTTCTACCAACAGGCAAATCAGAAAAAACCTAAGTATTATTTCTATGTAAAGCTCATATTTCAAGATTCATAGCTTCAATCCACTTAGGATTTTTAGGTGCGTCGAAGTATGACTTAGGTTCAGTAGACTTATTCGAAGTAGTAGAAAAACATAAATTAATAGTTGACAGCTTAGAATAGTTAACAAAGTTTTCATGATCATACATAACACTGCTACCAACAACAAAATTATTCATCTTAGATGGTAGATCCTCTGCCTACGAGATCTCCTTAAAACTGTTTGTGGTTTTTCCCCAAAACTGCTAGGACCCTCACCATTTAAATTGTTTTAAACATTGCCCTCAGAGGTGACATTTACTCCTTTTTGGGTTGTTGTGGTTGCAACTTCATCCTCAACTGTGTTAATACAATCATCAAAAGTTACCCTACCACTACCCAACACAGACAGACTTATGATCACTCAAAAGGAATGGCTCCCTAGTCTGCTTAGCCTTGTGACAGATGTCACAAGGTGAGACATGATCATTGTTTTTAAACCAATTTTATTTCCCAAAACAAACAGAACATGATGAGCCGGGTAACAAACCATGTAGTACTAAAGTTCTTTAGAAACATGACGAACAATAGCAGAATTACACAAAACAACACTAGTCTTACCATTAATCTTACAATCAAACAAGTGCAGTCCACCAGACTCACTACCACTCCCTACAATTATGCCCTATTTCAAATCTTGAATATAACATTTTTGTTCATCAAATGCAACAAGACATTTACTATCTTTGACCCTTTTATTAACAGATAACAGAATAGCACTATATTCATGAACAACAAGCACATCAAACAGATCAACATCATTAGACAATTTCACACTTCCAATAGCCATAATTTTAGTTAAAGTACCATTGTGATGACCAACATCTAACATAAAACCCGAAATATCAATAAAATGGGCTAATGGCTTGAAAATACATCAAAGTTGACACTTTTTGTTGTTGTATGTAGCCAAATTTTTTTTTGCTATTATAACACAAACCTTTTGAATCTTGTCTATTGTGTGTATTTTGTGACCATTTTACCCATACTTTTTTCAAATTTTAAGGGGTAAAATGGTCATTTTACATGAAAAACGGTCACAAAACACACACAATAGACGAAATTCAAAACGTTTGTGTTATAATAGCAAAAAAAAAATGGCTACATAGAACAACAAAAAGTATCAACTTGGATGCATTTTCAAGTCATTAGCCCTAAAATTAAACATATTCTTAGTATAAATAGTTATATGTTGATTAGCACCAATATCTATGATCCATCCCAAAGTAACATTATAGCCATAAGAACCAGTTTCAGCACAACATAAATTATCAAATTATTAAATAAACTTGGTTTTATAACATATTTGAAAAAACACTACTAGAAGGTTTTTCATTGATAAGTGATGAGGCGAAAAGTGTTACGCTTTTAGGGGGTCATTTAATCCTTAAATCATTATTTTATGATCAAATATTGCCTTAAATCGTTCCTTTTGTCATTTTAGGTACTTTCAGGAGGAATTGTGGAAAACATTGCATTTTGGACGTTTTTGGAGCATAAAAGTGAAGAAAATGACAAAGTCCCAAATCAAGCTGGAATTCCTACCTAACGGCGTCAGGCTTTGGATGCTGACGCCGTCACCTAAAGATAAAAGAGGTGGATTCAGACTCTACTAGACGACCAAGGAAGGATTCTACAAATTTACACCTGACGGCGTCAGGTGTTACAAGTCCTAGGCCGTCAGGTGTTAAGTTAAAGAGAGACGGCCCAGAAGGTTTTAAAGGCTGACGGCGTCAGAAGTAGATCTAGGTGATCCGATAACCCTAGACACGGTGATTTGACGGCGTCAGGAATTATAACCTGACGCCGTCATAATGTATTTTCTATATATATTTTAGGATTTTTCTTCATTAAAGTGTGTAACTTTTGGGAGAACTTTAGGGTTAAACCCTAGGTCGAATTTTCTGCCTTTTTCAATGGCTTTTCACCCTTGATTCATCCATGATTAATTAAAGATAAGTCTTCCATCAAATCATTCAATATGTCTATGTGTTGTGTGATTATATCTTATGCTTGTCTTTCAATTAACATGCTAGGCTAGGTTTCTCTTGTGTTTGCTTAGATCTAATGAAACCTAGCTATTGATTACTTGTTGTTGATTTGTTATTGATTATTGTGGGTGGGTGAAGTCGATGTTAGGCTTAAGAAAACTGGATAACTTCCAATTGGTGACTTGCTTGAACGTCTTAAGAAACATGAATCGGATGTGTACTACGATTATTTGGTTGTATTTAATGCATGAGTAATTACTAGTGATTTCATAGTTTGGATACTAAACGTGTCGCTATAGAATGAAGTTTGCGCTTATAGAGTTAGGGAAGATCGTACACGGCCCTACGAATGGTATTAAGGAATACAACCCGTCATCCACACAATTGTAACAAACCAATTAACCGGTAAAAGATAGCTAGGGAGTAATGAAATCTAAGTAAACACACTTTTCTCCATATTAGTTTCACAACCTTTTATTTTCTTGTTATTTTATTTTCTTTGCATTTGTAGTTATTTGGGTTAGTTGACTAGCAACTAATTCCGCCCATTCTTTCAAATACCCGAGATTTTTACTTGCTTTCCATAAAATATAAAAATACAAAAAGAATCATCCCTCACCCTTAGACCTAATTAGAGTAGTTTTCAATCCTAACGACACTATTCCCCGAGAGAACGATCAATCTCCCGGTACTTGCCACTTCACTATACTACATCGGTCAGGTACACTGCCTGGTGGGGATTGCAAGCTTCTCAAGATCCATTGAGAGGTAAACCTACTGCGTAGGTCTCAAACCACGCATCAAGTTTTTGGCGCCGTTGCCGGGGAATAGTTATTGCTTAGGTTGAATTTTATTTTTACTTAGGTCTACTCATTAGATTCCTTTCTAGTGAGATTTTTTATTTTATTTTTCTAGGTTTTCTATAGTCTATCTATTTTTTTCGTGCTTTTGTTCGTAGTCTCTAAAAACCACTTCATGAGTAATATTGATCGTTTGATCGCTGTTATTCGTGTGTTTCACTGTAGGAACTTTCAACTACCCATTCTTGCCCCCATTGTAGAAGGCGAAGACCCACCATCACCCGACCATCACTTTAACAATAATTCCGACATGGATGAATCTGACCACGACACTGACCCTGAAAATGGACCTTTTTATTACTTAGACTCTGACGAGGACTTAGGTGATGGCGAGGTAATTAATGATGTTAGGAGTGAAGAAGAGGTTGATCCCCTTAAGTATGTTGACCCTAGAACAAAAATTGAAAAAGATAGCCTCTTTAACATGCAATTCCCTTGTAAGATTGGATTTAGGAGCTTCGATGCTTACCTTAACTCGTCTTTACCTATGAACATAATCTCATGCACTGAATATAATAGAATCATGGTGAATGAGTTAGAGTACTAAGGAGATAATATTGTTTCTAGAACTAAAACATTGCATGTGTTTGTTGGGAGCTTTGTTTATTTAGTTGACTTTATGGTTATGGAGAATCTAGGAGAATTTGTTGATAGTGACTTAACCCAAGTTGTGTTTGGGAAACCTTTCGAAAGGTTAACCAAATTAGACGAAAAACTCATGGAAGGGTTAATTACATTTTCAGACGGGGACGAGGATTTTGTTTATCAAATGCCCCGTGCACACCCTAGGTTTAAGAATTTTTCTATTGAGGGATGTAATAGGCTTCCCCCTCTCGATATGTTGAGTGAGATGGACATAAGAAAAGGGCTCAAATTATCCCCACGAAAAGAATAAGAGATATTATCGCGGATGTTTAGAGCTAAGTGATGACTATAAGAGAGATGAGGCAACAATTAGGTGGCTCACACTTGGATACGTGAGCATTAGTGACACTAGGTAAAGTGACATTTGGTCTAGCTACAAGACTCGTTAATAAAGAAAAGCGCTTCTTGGGAGGCAACCCAAGCTTTATTTGTTTTGTTTGTTTGTTTATTTGATTTTATTTGTTTCCATATGCATGTTTTATTTTTATTATTTATGATTCATGTTTCAAATTACATTGTGAAAATGCTTTATTTTGTTTTTAACTTCGTATTAACTACATATAAAGGTATTTTGCAAAAGATAAGTGTAAGAGAAATCTAAATTTATTTATAAGAACGAATTGAACATGAATCGTAATAATATAAAATGAACATACATATTAGTATTTGTTTGAGTCAAATGCTTGTATCGAGTCATAATGAAATTTTACAGGATTCCAGGAATTAAGGTATTTGTTTTTCCAGAAATTTTCCGGAAACTAAACATAAAAATTCTGTCAGATTAGTTCTGACGGCGTCAAGCTTTACAACCTGACGGCGTCAGGTACTAATTCCAGAATTTTTTTTTAAATTTAGTTTTTCTACCGGGATTATGAAATTTACTGCATCTTTAACTCCAGGAATCTGCAAACATTCATTCCACAAGCATTATATCCTTATACAGATTTTACCGCCGATTTTACGCAAGGTTTGCCTAGATTGTTTTCTCAGGTTTAACAGGTTATATTGGACAAGAAGACGTACATGAAATCAAGCTTTTGGCGCTGCTTTAATCTTGAAGATATTACATCATCTTGGAAGAAGATCTAACCATGTTACCACACGATCCACACCAAACGAATCACGGGAGTATTTGTTTCATTCTTTCATTTTCTTTACTTTTACATCTTTTTAGTGAACATTGGGGACAATGTTCGGTTTAAGTGTAAGGGGGGTAAATGAAGACACCTTAGAGAATGCTATTACGCTTGATTTTTGTTTGTTTAATGGTAGATGTGTAATAAAACTGAGAGAAATATTTGTTAGGGCAATTTTAGCGCCAAATTTAAATTTTTTTACAACATATAGGAGTGAAACTTTAGGCATAATAAGCGTCTCAT
>LBNU01016494.1:25257-44850 GCA_014162995.1 Artemisia annua | reverse complement strand
TTTGACCAAACCACAACTCATGGTTGAAGAACTGCATGAAGCATCCCAACTAATGGTTCTCCTCAAACCAAAGTTCAGGGTCACTTACCTGAACTCAAAGCATCAACTACGGTTTATGCGGTTCGACGAGATTCACAAGTTCTGTGATGTTACACTACAACGGGTTCGTGATGGTCTAGTTGAAAGATTGGCGGATGATCTGCTAAAGATAAAGGAAGGAAAGAGTACTCGGTGGAATTCTAGCACAAGAAGGATGGCAAAGAACTTCATACATGCCATTGAAGAAAGGCTTAACCGGAGGGAGCAGATCAGGAGATTGGAAAGCTACATCGGAGTTCGTCCATCATTTCCGATCCTGACATTCCAAAGGCCCAATGCAAAGTTCACCGACTTCAATGCCTTGGCTCCATCTCAGACATAGCTCTTGGTACAAAATTTCATTATTTCCAAATTCATTCTTGATTATTGTGAATCATAAAGGCTTGTGTACACATATCAGTGCACAACCCATACCTTGTAAAGAAAGGACCCTGTGGTACGCTTCAGTGCTACAATCCTAATATAAGGAGCGAAGGCTTCTTACTTTTGAGTAGAATTTATCAAACTTTTCAGATTTTCACAATTCTACTCAAAAGACAAGTATTTCACCTCAATGAGTATCCACAAATTGAGGGGGAGTACTTGTACAAAAAACATCGTTCTTGAAATCACAAATCCTTGATGATAACTCCCCATAAGACTCAAAAAGCATATTTTAATCAAAATCGTTTGCAAAAACAACAATTGATATGCTATTTTTGAGGGGGAGAAGAAGAAAATGATCAAAATATGATGTAGCAAAGTTGTATCTCACTCGAGCTCGACTCAGAATTGACTCAAGAATTGACGAAACAAAAACCGCTTGTATTCGAAAGGATTTATCCGAGTAGATTGTACCGTTTCGAGAAACTCTTTCTAGACGTTACTTTGACGGGTCTAACTTCCTTTATGGAATGTTTACAACTTCAAGGTAGTTATTAGGGCTAGTTGTCACCTAAAAACTGACAATGCATCCCTTTAACTAAGCAACGTAACCGTGTCCCTCGGGTACATGTCTATTAAGAGTGGATCAATTCTAAAGTGCTAACTTCTCCCGCATGTGTTATTTTCCGCAAAATATTCATAAGCACATGTGGAGGGGGAGTATTTCATAAGAAAATAAAACCCTCAAAGTGTTATAAAATGTTTTTTTTCACAAACACTTTGAGAGATTTTCAAATGAATGGTTTCAAAAGGCATCACTAGGATAGTCATGGAGTTATAAGGTGACTAAGGTTAGGAATAACCGTCCTATGATCCGCCTAAACCGGAGGGATCTACCCAAGGACATCACCAATAGTTAGTATTTAGAAGTCCTTAGGTATGATTCGAAAAAGGAGAAATGAATGAAACGGAGAAAGAAGGGGTTGAAGAATTAAAAAGAAACGTTATGAAAAGGGTGAAAAGAAATGAGCCCTCCAAATTATTCAACCTTAGGGCAGACACCGGGTTCAATTCATATGCTACTGGTTGTTGCTAAGGCGACACCGGTATTGAAGATAAAAGACGTCATGGACCTAGTGACGCATGCACTTTAACCTTCTAGCCACTCGAGTATCTCTCAAAAGATGCTTGTTTCATTCTCACGGGGAACCATTGTAATCTATCGACCTTCTATTTAGAGTTGGTTGATATTGAAACAGGAGACCCTACTCCAATCTCCGCATAGGAAACCATAAGTTGCACTAATTGAGTCTAGAGCCACGAGACACATCAAAGATCTCTTAGGTACACTTAGTAATCTTACATTGGTTGTCCTACATCAATGGACACCAATTGTAAATTATCGAGTCCTTCGCAGATCTTAGCAATCTGCCTAGAACGTTCATGAGGGATTTACTTAAGTATTTCTCGAATGATTGAACGGAAATCCTGCCAGGGTCAACATCATACAGCCCTGACAGCAGGTCACTTCGGTAATTCCTCATGGGTTACGCTTAGTGTTTACGATGGCATCAAACGGTCTACAGTTGTGGGGTGATCTCCAGCGACTCACCTAATGGTGGGTGTACTTAGTTGTGCCCGTGTAAGCTCCTTACGGGGTATCCGATTAGGAACGGCCTTGGCGCGAATTAGAAGGAGTCCTCACAATATGNTCTTTTATTTTGTTGGTTAATTTCATATCTTAAGCAAACTATTGTTCTTTCATCTTTCATATTGATCTTAATCAACCAAGTCTATTTCTCATCTCATTTCTCTCATTTGAATACTTGTGTTTACTGATATGGTGACCTAACAGTTTTTGGGTTATGTTAATAAAAAAAGGGTCCATTTGTTTGGAGGCGAATAAATCACAAGGACCAAATTGTAATTTGATGAAAGTGAGGGACCAAAACTGCCATTTGTTCAAAATTAATCCAAGGGACCATTCCTGCCAACATTCAATTCCTAAAGGACCTTAATGATTATATTCCAAAATTTAATTCCCGGGGGCCAAAATTGCCAATTTTGAAAGTTGAGGGGCCAATTTTGCCAATTCATGAAAACTTTACTCTAAGGACCACAAATGTCATTTCTTGATTCCTGGGGGACTGTTGTTGACTTTTCTTCAAAATAAATCATCCAGGGACCATTTCTGACAATTCTGGAAAGTTCAGGGACTGATTCTGCCAATTATTCACACTTTGCTCGTTTTTCATCTGTTTTGAATCCTTTTGTACCTGAAACATATAAAACCACAATCCAAGGATATTTGCAGTATTATGGGGCATATCTGTGTGTTTTCAGTCATTTTCGTAGCTTAAATGGGTATAAAATGATGAGTATTTACACACTCATCAATCCCCCACACTAAACTATTGCTATTCCCTAGCAATCCAATCATATAAAGTAATGAAAGGATACCAAGTTACCAAGATCATCCCATTTTGACTTTTTATTAAATGCGAGATACTTAAACAAAAACAAAAATATATAAATGCTTGATTTACAAAAATGGCATTCTGGAACGGGATTCATGCAAACTGGGTGTCTCCAGGGAATTGTAATCATCATCCTCCTTTTTATACTCCCAACTAAGTTTAAAAACCCTTGCGCAAATGTTTTTGTAAAATGCTAACACTACTTATACTAGTAATCTATGTAAGACAAGTCTTAACTTTTTGCTCCCGCAATTTATCAAGTTAGGCGCGCGTGCTAATTTTCAAAAAGTTTGACCACAAAAATCGACACTCATTACGGTTGTTATTTACTTAAGTCCAATCATAACCCATCGGGAACCTCAGGAAATTAAGAATCAAAAAGGCCTTTTCCATGTAGCGGCTTTCTTCCCGGCACATCCCAAACCAGTTGGTTTTAGGTGACCAGGCTTTTGATACCCCACAGAGACTAGTACCGGAACTGGCGGGATTTCGATTCAAAGATTTCTGATATTCCTCGATAAGTTAAAATTAAAAGTAAATAGATAATAACAAGCGATCATTTAGAGATTAAAGATGCAAAGATGAGATCACTCCATATGAAGACTTTCTTCTCAGCTTGTCCTTTTAGCCGAAGCTTAGGAGGCTAGGTTTTTATACCCTCGAGAATAGTATCGGAGCTTTCGGGGTCTTTTGAAATCAACAATCTTTAAATTACCACTTAATCTTTATACAAAATCAACGAATACTAGTTCAAGCTTCGATTTAGATTTAAGAAAAAGCAAGTTTCATTTATTTATTCATTTTAATTCTATTCAACACATCTTTTTCATTTCAATTTTCTCGTTTTTTCATTTTGTTCCTTTCATTTTTTCATCATTTTTTTTCTTTTTTTTAACATACTTTTTTTTACTTAACTTATGCATCATTTAGCAATTTTACTTGCTTCATTTTGCAACTTTATTCAATTTTACGGAAAGTATGCTTGTTCCAAAATTTAAATAAAAATTAGAACTAGTACTCTATATTAACATTGCATAAAGACCTGGTTACATAACAAAACAATTTTAATGTTCAAAAGTTTGAAAATCAGCACGTATTTAATTCAGATTTGAAGCTACTGGGAGAAAAAGCCATAGATTACTTATATAAGCTCTAAAGAGAACCAACTACTCTACGCTTAGCATTTTCATTTGCACAAATCGTAAAAACTTAGCCTAAAAGTTAAGGAAGCAGCCAGATCAACACTCTGGCAGAGTCAGGATTCCCTTTGTTCTAGCCTAATCAAGACTAAACACTACTCTATTTTTTATATTTTCATCATATTTTTGATTTTTTTATGTGCAAAGCACTTCTTTTTATTGAAAAATTTTGCCAAAAACGGGGGTACTAGGGCACTAACAGGTACATATGTGATCAAATTCGGCAGAATTCCCCCCCCCACACTTAGAATTGAATATTTTCCTCAATATTCAAAGTCTCGGCTATTATGCTGACTCTTTGAACGTAAAAAGGCAATATTACTAGCTAAGTGTACGAAGGAAATCTTTTTTCACAAAAAGGTTTATAAGTTATCACTGAAATAAATGTTAGCAAAAGGATATTATATTGAGCGGCTGGATTGAAAACAGGCGCGTCAATCATCACAATCCAAGGGAAACATGAAAACATGAACAAGCAAACAACATGGCAAACAACAGTAGAGGAAACTCCCGCACACTTAGGTGTTAGAAATAAGAAAGAAGTCAGAAACATGGGTGAAAACCCATGTTGCGCTACTGTTTTTGTTAACCGAGTCGCTAGCTTGACTCGACCCCGAATTCATTGGTTCTTGGGAAAGCAAGTGGAAGAGACAATCTCCAACGTACTTTCATTCAAAATGTTTGGACAAATATTGAAGTACGTGAAAGTTCCACACCGATGAGATAAAACCGGCTCAAAAGATTGGTAAGAGGAGATGCCGGGATCAAAAATAGTATCCTCACTCCCGAATGAGTGAAGAAGAGAGGAAGTCACCAGGTAGGTGAAGAAAAGAAAGAAAATCATGATAAAAATCATGACAAGATCTTCTTCCTCAGGATCAAGTGCAGTTGCACTCATTTGGATTTTATCGGTTAAGCTCTGTGGTTTGGAAAGCATCTCGGGTGGGAGGGTGGGAAAATTTGTCATGACTATGCAAATTGAGAACATCTCCCCCCGATCATGATTTTTCTTGCCATCCAAGTGATCATACTCCGGAGGAGTCATGATATGAGTGAGTTCACCGGAGAACTCCTCGTGAAGAGAATCAATCACATGATGTAAATCTGTGAACTCTTGTTCCGTTACAGACTCATTACTATCCTCATTCTGAATATCAAAGATTAGATTATCAGAAATTAACGTGAATTTAGATTCGAATTCAAACAGAGGATTGGTGAAAGTTGTATTGAATGTTTCGGAAACAAGATGATTAACATTCTCTTGTAGGCTGACAAGCTCAGAAGGTAATTCCTCCACATAACTGATGTCTCCACAAGATAAAGAATTGTCATCAGTATGTGAATCACTAAGCTCGATGTTGGGATAAGAATTGAGTGAAGGATCGTGATATAAGATACTTACAATTTCTCCCAGATCACCTTCGACATCAAAGAGATCATCATCACTTCCCGATGGAAGTGGATTGATGTGAGTGAGTTCATCGGTGAATTCCTCAAGAAGAGGATCAACATCAGAATGTGGAAGTGATGTCTCAACATATTCAATGTCTCCATAAGATGTACAATCATCGTTAGAATCGGAGAAAGTCTCAAATTGATCTTTTGAACACTCAAGAGGGGAAGGAAAATCACACATATGATCAAGAATTCCCTGTGACTCACTTGGGATTGGGACAAGGTTCTCAACACTAGACTTTATGAATTCTTCCGATTCCTTTTCAGGAACAGTGTCAAGATGCTCGTTCCCCATGTTTAGAGAGTTAGTGGAAACCTCGGGTGTGATAACAGTAGACTCAGATGGAATTTCAACTGATGAACTGGATGAATCTTGAAGAATATCAAGGATATCTTCATCATCACTGTCATCATCGTAATCGAGAAGAGCAGCATTACAAAATATGGCACGTGTTTTAGCTGCTTGTTCCTCAACAAGTAATTCCTCCATGGTCTTTTTGTTTCTAGCAGCTCGTTCTTGTGCAAGTAATTCTGCGATTGATTTATCATGAGAATTTTGAATGAGTGAAAGTTGTGGGGGTGTGGATGTGTCAAAACCGGACGCATCATAACTAGAACAATGTTCAGGATTATAATACGGTTGACATTGAAATCATCATGAGGACCCCCAAAATACGCACAAGAAGAACTTGGAGCTTGGCGAAGCGAAATATTAGCCAACTCCTCCTTAAGTTCTTTCAATATCTCAAGAGCCTCTAGACAAAGGTCTTGCGGGAATTGAGGAGTTGTTTGAATCATTTGGCACTGTGGAGGTTGGTCATGATACGAATAGTCATAATTGTTACAAGGAAATGGATTCCCTGTTTGACAATCAGAGCTGAAGTAGGGACCTCCACAGCACTCACAACAATATGATTGTTGTGACTGGTTTGGAGAATAACATGGAATTTGGTCATTTTCAAAGTTCTGAGTGTTACCAGGAAACTGTTCATAGACAAACGTGTTTTCGGTTTGAGACTCAAATCCTTGGTGAGGACCTCCACAAAATTCACACGAGTATGTTAGTATCTCATGGTTTGGTGGGTGATGGAATAAATCAGTTGTGTCATTGTAGGAATAGGGATTCTGGTTATAGAAAGACCCGTTTCTTGACTCTACCATGCCACAACTGGGGCAATTCCCACCATTATAAGGACCACCACACCATTGACAATCAAGAAGGTGAGGATGAGACATAGAAAGAATCAAATGGTTACAGATGGTAAGGGATAAAGAATCAAAAGGGTAAGAGGGTAAAGATGAATATTTTTGGAATTTTTGATAAACATTTTGTAAAAAGAAGGAAAATATTTTTGGGTTTTTTGTGTTCGTTGAAAACTGAATTACAATGTTTTTGGTAATCGTTTCAAGATACCAAATCGTTTCCTCTTAGATCACACTTAGTAATCCCTGAGTAACCTGAAATGATAAATTTTACGATTCATTTTGTTTTTATATGAAAATATGAACAAGGATGGTAAATATACAATGAGTGATTATCCAGAATCACTAATCTTCAAATCGTTTAGATACGTAGCACACCTCCCCGACAGCGGCGCCAAAAAGTCAACCACGGATGTGGTCAAGATGGTCAAGCTATTTGTTCCAGTTCTCTCGTGAATACAGTGTTTTCCCGGGTCGTTATATCCCGACGAGGTGTGAAATTGTATTCGTAAACGTTTTGTGATCGAGTGATTTTGAATGGGAAAAGGATATGAGTCATTTGATTGATTATACTAAGTGAATATAAGTTAAAACAACTTTAAACAAGCAATATAAACAATTATGTGAAACTAAATAAACCTAAAACGAATTAAAACTTAAAAACGCGCGTTTAAGTCAAAATTAACGTAAACGCGCAAAATAAAAAGTGAAAAGTGAGCAATACAAATCCTACGATTATGAAAATTACTTTTCTACGATCCTAATGATGAATGAAAATTTTAGAAAAAAAAAGAAAATTATTTTTTTTGACTTTTTAATTAATTATTATTAATTAATTACTAATTATTAAGTAATTAAACTAATTTAAATTATTAAAATTACTAGGCTAATTTGGAAGATTACAAAACTTTTCCTAAAAATACTAAAGGATGACAGAATACTATGAAAAATATGAAACACCCAATTAGCTTAATAATAAGCAGTGTATTAAGGAAAATAAGCTAAATAAGCTTAAATGTCTAACTCTACTATAAAAATAAAATGTGCAAACTATCTTTTCTTTACTACTTATAATAGAAAAATGGTCAAAAGTGAAATATTGAGTTTTCAACAATGATCAAACGAGAGAGAAAGTGAAATGTAATTAATACTCTTATTAAAACACCCCAATACTTAAAAGTACAATTATTTATTCACATTGTACAACCAAATTAAAGCATATCTACCAAATTAAATACAAACCAATTCAAACACAAATCGGGTTGACCTGGGACGCTTCAAACCCGGCGGGTTGACCCAGTTTAATTTGACCCATTTTCGACCCAACCTAGCAAGTTGACCCGGTTTAAATACAACCAATTCAAACACAAATTGGGTTGACCCGGGACGCTTCAAACCCGGCGGGTTGACCCAGTTTAATTTGACCCGTTTTCGACCCAACCTAGCAAGTTGACCCGGTTTAAATCGACCCATTTTTCGACCGGAACGGTTCAACCGGTTGAACCACCCGGGTCGAACCGGGTTTTAAAACATTATCCATTACTTAAAAGTACAATGATTTATTCACATTATACAACCAATTAAAAACATATATACCAAATTAAATACAACCAATTAAATCACAAACCGGGTTAACCCGGGACGCTTCAAATCCGTTTTTCGACCGGAACGGTTCAACCAGTTTAACCACCCGGGTCGAACCGGGTTTCAAAACATTATGTTTAATTCCCAAATCTTCAAAACATTATGTTTAACCTATAAACTTTTTTTTATCAATAAACTATCTGTCGCTATAAAATTCCGTTACTATGCACGGGTACTCGTCTAGTAACATGAAAAAGACCATAGGGCGCCTGGTACATGTGTGTGGTGTTGTGTTGTGTGTGAGCTAGAGGTCAGGGGTTCGACCCCTGGCTTTTAGCTTTTTGTGATTTTTTTTTCCAAATTTTATTTTACAAAATGATTAAACACGTGAACATGAGCAAAATTTAAAACTACAACTCTCCTTGAAAATCACAAATAAGCACAGAAAAAGTGGAAACCATAAGCAGTTTACAAGTAAGCTTAAAAGGAAAAAAAATTGAAAACTAAAAAGCTATTCATAAGCTAAAGGAGCTGTCCTAATGGGGAAATAAGGTAAGGGCATCTAAAGAGGGACCTAAATAAGCTATGAGAGAATAAAAATAAGCAGTCTACAAGCATAAAGAAGCACAATCAAAGACAAACATAAGCAAAGTTCTAAATGGCTGCAGAAAAAATGACAACGGGGGCAAGTTTGGACTAGTGCACAGGTCTGAGAAAAATTCACAAAATTAAGACAAAAATACTATAAAATAGATAAGCTAGCAAATATCTATTGTGCAAATTTTTAGGCAATTTCAACAAATAATAAAGAAATAAAAAATAAAAGAAAAAGTGGCTGTGCATGGGTAAAAAATGGGTAAAAAGGACAGAATAGCTGCTAAAATAAAATCTAAAAAATCCAAAAAAAAATATAGGCAACTAGATTACCAACCCAGTAACTTGCATACCAAATTTCAGGTAAAACGGGCTTATAACGAAGAAATAAATATCAAAGATTTTTTCTGCTGTCGAAAACTTTTTTGACCTTTGAGATTTAAGCAAAAGTTTGACTTTTATGAACTTAAATCCTAATCTAATGACTGAAATCGATATTAGAAGCTATTAGGAGACTAATTTAAGCAAATCTAACAACTAATGAATTGAAGTGAATGAATTTGCAACCTAAATTACTAACAGTGAGTTGAAAAGAGAAATTAAAGAGTGATTTTGACTTTACTTCAATTAAGTACTGAATTTTATGATTTCTTAGACCTAAGTGAACCTAAAGTAAACTAACTGAACCAAATGCAACACCAAAAGCAGGCCTTAACACAATATTACAAGCTAATCCAAACGCTCCTTTAAAAATGTGATTCTATGATTATCAAAGCCTTTCACTGATTCAAGCCATAAAATTGTTCCACAAGGTTAAGATATGATAAGATGAAATCACATAGACACAAAAACACCAATGATAACCATAAATACTCATGAACCAATATGAAGCAACTTTCACAGTTAAAATAAAAAAAATTTGAGCATAAAGAAATCTATTGAACAAGCAATCTTTATAACACCATAAAATCATTACATTACCCTAAATAAACACTGAGGAACATAAATAAGCATCATTAAGCAATTTCTACAGTAAAAAGCAAAATTGAGAATAAGGCTTACAAATTGATTCTATGCAATTCCAAGGTAACCAGGGACCAATATCACACCTATTAGCTTCCCACTAAGCTTCTAAACTAAGGAAATCCAGAATTAACCATCCTCCTTTGCTTCTTCTTTCTTCAACACTGATTTCTAATTTTTCAACTATTTTTTTTAGTGATTTTTGTGATTTTTGAGTTTTTAATCCTAACTGATTTCTTTTGCTTTATAAACTTTAGAAAGCTTATAATTGAGCCTAGACAAGCTTAAAACATCACTGAACAATAACTTTTAACAATGTTGAAGCTAAAATGAGATTTCAAATGAAAATTGCCAAAATGGAGATTGAACTGAAATGGATTGAAATTTATATTAAAAACGGATTAGAATACACTAGAAACACTAGTTACAAACTTTTAAGCTAATTTTATTAACTAGAATTTGAAATTACATAATAACGACATAAGTAACTAAGCTAAAAACTACATTAACTAACTAACTCCTCCTTAACTGCTTCTTTCTTCTTTTTATAGACTCCTTTAGGGTTCCTGGTGCTTTCCCACTTCTATTTAGGTCCCTTGGATTAGTAGAATTGATCCTGGCCATTGATGTCTTTTGGCGGGAAAATGGAAAACTGCAATTGGGCCTCTGATAACTTAGGGCAGGGGAAAAGTTTTGGACTGGAGTGTTTGGAGGGAGTGTAGGGTGGTGCAGGAGAGGTGGGTAAGTGGTGAAGGTGAAGGGTGATGGATTTGCAGGTAAGTGGTGAGGAGGGTGACGGGTTTGACTTGTGTTTGACCCTGGTATTAGTAACCAGGGGTGTGTGGGTTTCTTATGGAGATGGGCCAGTAAAGGGAAATGGAGTGGGTTTATTAGTGGGTTGTTTTGTTTTTGGGTTATGTTAATAAAAAAAGGGTCCATTTGTTTGTAGACTAATAGATCACAAGGACCAAATTGTAATTTGATGAAAGTGAGGGACCAAAACTGCCATTTGTTCAAAATTAATCCAAGGGACCATTCCTGCCAACATTCAATTCCCAAAGGACCTTAAATGATTATATTCCAAAATTTGATTAATGGGGGCCAAAATTGCCAATTTTGAAAGTTGAGGGGCCAATTTCGCCAATTCATGAAACTTTACTCCAAGGAGCACAAATGTCATTTCTTGATTCCTGGGGGACTGTTGTTGACTTTTCTTCAAAATAAATCATCCAGGGACCATTTCTGACAATTCTGGAAAGTTCAGGGACCGATTCTTCCAATTATGCACACTTTGCTCGTTTTTCATCTGTTTTCAATCCTTTTATACCTGAAACATATAAAAACACAATCCAAGGATATTTGCAGTATTATGGGGCATATCTGTGTGTTTTCAGTCGTTTTCGTAGCTTAAATGGGTATAAAATGATGAGTATTTACACACTCATCACTTTCGACACAGTATACTCTAGAAATCATGCTGTCACCAAACACGTAGTCTCCATAACCCATAATAGCCCCAAAATGGTTGTTCCCGAATCTAACAGTCCCGATAAACTTTTTCACGAAATTTCTAAGCCGTGAGCGATCCCTAATCATATGTTTTGAGCAGCCTGAGTCCAAATACCACAGGACAATTTGTACGACCTGCATTTGAAACCAGACAAATATGGATAACTGAAAAACGTGGATCCCCAAGTGCAAGGGCTCCAATTGGTTAGCACAAACATATTCGGGAGAAACAAGATTTCATTTGCAATGGTGTCCTCAGAGGAAGCTTTACTAATGGGTGCAATGGACCTATTATCAAGGCATTGTGTCACTAAAGGAAAATTTCTACCAGTTGCCTTCCATTTCTTAACATTTACAAACTTAAGATTAGTCATTTTAGTTAAGGGGCACTGATTTCCCAGAGTGAACTTTCTTTCAGTGGGTCTCTATTGATGACCAACATTGGTAAATATTTTTCCTGTGGATCTCCACTGATAGCCTACAGTGATGAATATCTTTCCTTTAGCTATCCAAACACGTTTTTCTAGTTTATGTTTCTTAGCAATTTTAACTGGGGATTAGTTAGAAGACTTCAAAAATGAAACAACACAATCATCATGATTACCAGAAATCAAACAGTTATTACAAGTTTTACAAGTAGCATTAGAATTCGAATTAATTACAGTATGCTTATAGCTAATACTAGAATCAACACGATTCATTTCATTCAAATCAATCTTATTGTTCCTAAGGTGGTCTTCTACTTTCTTCCCTTAAGCACTCTTAGCTGTTGAAGTCCTATCATTCCTTGTATTGCAAATAGGCTTTGACCCGCTAGCTTTAGTGTCATTGTTTACTCCTATAGAATTAATGACGGGAACATTAGATTGTTGCACTGCTGTTTGTTTTCTAGGAAGTGATGTGTTATGTTCAGATATTTTCAAAGGTACATCAAAGGTAACGTGGTTGTTCTTAATCTCAGAGGATGATGCGGTAAGTCTATCTCGCATGTTAATGGTCTTAGGACATGTACCAATGGCATAATCTAAGAGTTCTTGCGATGGATTGGTGAGGAAATAGACATCTATGATGGTGTTTTCAAGTGGTCTCACCATTCTATCCTCTTCAATGGTCTCACGAAGCACGTCAAGGCAATCCTTAAGATGTCTAAGGTAATCACTATGAACGAACTCATTGTTCCTAAGGGCAAGCGGAATATTCACGGCATCACATGCATNTGGATTGGTGAGGAAATAGACATCTATGATGGTGTTTTCAAGTGGTCTCACCATTCTATCCTCTTCAATGGTCTCACGAAGCACGTCAAGGCAATCCTTAAGATGTCTAAGGTAATCACTATGAACGAACTCATTGTTCCTAAGGGCAAGCGGAATATTCACGGCATCACATGCATAATTTTTACATTCGCAGACGTTTGAAATGACATTATCACATGCAGTAACAGGCATTTTCCCTTTCACCTTGGCCTTTAGATTCTCAATTTAATTTAGCAAAGAAGTTATTTTTTCATTGGTTTTGTCACGTGTGATCTTAATTGAATCATATAACTCTTTGTAATGTTGTTTGACTTTTGAATTTTCAGCTTGAAAACAATCATTTTCATGTTTGAGTTTGTTGAT
This sequence comes from Artemisia annua, assembly GCA_014162995.1. Classification (NCBI taxonomy): domain Eukaryota; kingdom Viridiplantae; phylum Streptophyta; class Magnoliopsida; order Asterales; family Asteraceae; genus Artemisia; species Artemisia annua. Next base: position 31,725 of record LBNU01016494.1, on the reverse strand, counting down.
GATATCTTGAAATTGAAAACTCTGAGAATCTGTAGACTGTGGTTTATGGGAGCCAATCACATCACTCTTGTTTGACTTCAATTGGGCAATTTGGGCCCTCAATTTTTGAATCGTGTTAGTGTGAGCTTGAATCTTTTCAGCCCGTTTGGCTAATTCAAAATATGCATAAAATTTAGGAGCATCCAAGGATGTCTTGGCATTCGTAATTGCAGGTTAAGATTATCAACTTCTAGTTTCAAAAAATGCCTGACCATGTTATCATGGTCATCGTTTTGAATTCTTTCGTGCAATTTTAAATTCTCCCCTCAAGCTCAACAACACGATTCTAGAAGACATTCAATGCAACAGACATTTCATGAAATTGACAAGCAGTTAATGCAGAATCAGTAGCAGTATAGAATACATATTGTGCAATACATTTAGCAATCAAAGTGTCATTCATGATGAGAGCATTTTTCCTCACGATTTCACTATATTAAAGATCTATTGCAATTAGTTTTCCCACATTTTTAAACACTTCTTTCATCTCTTTCACTTCAATTTTCAAGGGATTTTTGCATGCCCTCAAAGTGTTCTTTGATAAGTTCTGTTAAGTAACACTCTTTCGTTAGTTCAAACCCCCATTTTCATAGACCGCAGCGGCTGTTAGGTCTGGGGTATTACTTCATGGAAATAAAGACAAGATAATAGAAAACAACTCGAAAAGAGACGTTTTTGAAAAAGGTGTTATTATTCATTTATTCATCAGAGTTTTTACAGTAAAAGATATACTTTTACCAAAAGAGAGGTCCTTAAGATACGTTTTAAAAGCAAAAGATGAATGATAACTATTCTGGACGTCCTCATGTCCAGTGCCACTCCGTGCCAGGGTTCCTAAAGTGCATATATACCTAAGATAACATGCTTAAAGACTCAACACGAAGGTTGAGTGAGAGTCATAGGTTTAAGTAAATATAGAGTGAATACAAGTTCCACAGAGTTCTGCAGAAACCTTATGTGTGGAAAAGTTTTAGAGAGAGAAATGATATATTGCACAGAGCTTATAAACCATACGTTAACAGTCCAGATCATGGGGTCTACAGACCAAACTATGATGGGAGGGGAAGGATAACTTGCCAAAGTTAATCCTTCAGAGAGGGTTCAAATATAGTACTTATTGGTGCCCAAGACATAGGCAAACCAACGGGAGTTGTCAAACTCCAATAGATCTATCAACTATATTCGCGTTCACTTGGGTACCCCCACAAGTGATTAAGGTCATGAATTTAGTTATGTAATAGTGGCAGATAGTAATACTCATGCAACAACCAAAGAAAAGACTTGTATTCTATTTAAAGCATGTATCCCCCTCACAGGGTTTGTAAAGCATTTAGAGTTAAAAGTTAAAAAGGTGTGAGGCTATGAAACTCACCTGGGTCTAAGGTAAGTAGGGTAGGGGTTTAGACAGCTCACTCACGTATCCTGGGGGTAGTGTAGGTGTGTGTATGTCAAGTCCTAGTTTAGTTTTTTAAGTTTTTCAAGTAATCACTCTTAGGGTTTCTAGATATAACATAACACCGTTTGGGCCATCATAATCCAGAAATACATACTCCTCACATGAAGCTCCCTAGTATTGTATTATGTTACTTAACATAATACCGTTCGGGCCATCATAATTCAGAAGTACATATTCCTCACATGAAGTTCCATAGTATTGTGTCATGTTGTTATTAGATATTAGTTATAAAATAACACCATTCGGGCCATTATAATCCAGAGGTCATGTAGTAAACGTTTTAGGAGCCAGGACATTTTAAATCGTAAACCCAACAAACTCATCAAAACGAATACCCAAATGAAACCCCTCACATGAACCTGCCTAGTATTGTGTTATGTTGTTAACTAAAAATAGGTTTTTATACTTATATGAAAATAGTCCGTTTATACCCTTCAAGTTTACATATTTACAATATCTATCCTAAACTTATAAACTTATAACATTTAAGCATATAACTATCTAAACTTTACACATTTAGCCCCTATACTTATATATTTTAGAGAAATGACAGAAATGGTCCTTAAACTACACTAACCTTCAGTATTTATGTAACACCCCCATTTTCATGGTTCGCAGCAGATTTAGGGTTGGGGTATTACTTTATGGAATCACAGTTATAGTAATATAAAACGACTCAGAAAGAGACGTTTTTAGAAATTTAGTTATCATTCATTTAATTATCACAATTTTTATAGTAAAAGATATACTTTTACTATTGATGAGGTCCCAAAGTCTAGGTGAAATGTTATGTTTGAATGATAACTGTTTTGAAAGTCCTCCAAGTTCAGTGCCTCCTCCTGCCATAGCTCCGTTGTAGTAATATACCTAGGATACATGCTTAAAGAGTCAACACTAGGTGTTGAGTGAGAGTCATAGGTTTAAATGATAGTGAATACAAGTTCCACAGGGTTCAGTTGTTATACCCTTCAAGGAAAATGTAGTGTGTGTGATAATTGCAATGCATATACAATTATCAAGAGTGGGGTATGTTGCACTAAGCTCATGAACCACACATTAACAGTCCGGGTCATGGGGTCTGCAAACCAACCATGAGGGGACTGGAAGGATAACTTTGCCAAAGTTAATCCTTCAGAGAAGGTTCAAATATAGTACTTATTGATACCCTCCAGTGAGAGGTAGTATCAACGGGAGTTGTAAAACTCCAATAGATCTATCAACTATATTCATGTTCACTTGGGTAAAGTATCCCAAATGATTAGATTCATGAATTTTAGTTATGTAGTGGTTGCAGATAGTTTACTCATGCAACAACCAAAGAAAAAGACTTGTATTCGGTTTAAAGCATGTATCCCCCTCACAGGGTTGTAAAGCATTTAAAAGTGAGGCTATGAAAACTCACCTGGGCTTAGGGAAATCTTATTGATGTAAAAAGTGACTCGGAAACTAGACTGCCTCACTCACGTATCCTGGTGGTATTGTAGGTGTGGATGTATGTCAAGCTCTAGCCGTTGTGTTCAAGTTTTAGTGTTTTAGATATAACATAACACCGTTCAGGCCATCATAATCTAGAAGTATAAGACTCCTCACATGAAGCTCCCTACTATTGTATTATGTTATCAATATAATACCGTTCGGGGCATCATAATTCAGAAGTTAATACTCCTCACATGAAGCTCCTTACTATTGAGTCATGTGATTATTTAGAGTTTAGTTATAACATAACACCGTTCGGGCCAACATAATTCAGAGGTCATGCAATAATCGTTTGAGGAGCCAGGGCACTTTAAATCGTAAACCCAGCAAACTCGTCAAAACGAAATATCCACATGATAACCCTCACATGAAGCTCCCTAGTATTGTGTTATGCTTCTTACTTTAAAATATTTTCACTTTATACCCTTATAGTTTAATATATTTACAAAATCTACCCTAGACTTATAATACTTATATTATTTATATTTATAATTATCTAAACTTGACACAATTAGTCCCTATACTTCTATATTTTGGGAAAATGACAGAAATGTCCCTTGGACTTATAAGTTTTCAAAATTTACCATTTATACCCTTAACTTTTTAACTTTTGCAAAACTAGTCCTTATAAATTTATAACTATTTTACTTTCTATCCTAAGGTTATGTAACTTTGCAAAAAGGGTCCTTATGCTTATAAATTATAAGAAATGTCAAAAATAGTCCCTAGACTTAATATTTTCATAAATTTACCATATATACCCCTATGCATGGAAAACTTTGCAAAACTAGTCCTAATTCCATGCAATTCATATTTTTATGAAACAAAAAGGTTTCCTAGCTTATGGTTAACTAATATTAGCTTATCTAAGTTGCCTAAACTAGCTTATAGCTTAATATAAGGGATTATAGCATATAATATGTAATTCGACATATATTAGGGTTTTAAAAAGATAACTAGTATGTTTTAGTGATCAAGGCTTAGGCAAGGGTTCTAAGGTGATCTAAGGCAACCTATAACTATCCTATGACTGTAATAAAGCTAATAGAAGAAAGTATGAAAGCTTACGTGACCAAGAGTAGGGGAACGAGGGTTTTAGGGTTTTCTAGGGCAAAACTAAGCTCGATAGGGCTTCAAGACTTCTAGTACTCGACTCCTAGGACTTCTAAGGATCCTATACTACTACTAACTACTGAGAGTTTAAGGTGGAAAGAAGAGATGGGGTGGGATTGAAAGGAATGGGTAGCGAGGGTATTTATAGCCCTTGTTAACCCTTGTGGTTAAGGTTTGGGTGTCGTGGTGGCAAGAGGAGGGGGAGTGATGAGGCGAAAAGTGTTACGCTTTTAGGGGGTCATTTAATCCCTAAATCGTTATTTTATGATCAAATATTGCCTTAAATCATCCCTTTTGTCATTTTAGGTACTTTCAGGAGGAATTCTAAAAAACATTACATTTTAGACGTTTTTGGAGCATAAAAGTGAAGAAAATGACAAAGTCTCAAATCAAGCTGGAATTCCTACCTGACGACGTCAGGCTTTGGATGCTGACGCCGTCACCTGAAGATGAAGGAGTGGATTCAGACTCTACTAGACGACCAAGGAAGGACTCAACACATTTACACCTGACGGCGTCAGGTGTTACAAATCCTAAGCCGTCAGGTGTTAAGCTAAAGAGAGACGGCCCAAAAGGTTATAAAGGCTGACGGCGTCAGAAGTAAATCTAGGTGATCCGACAACCCTAGACACGGCAAGTTGACGGCGTTAGGACCTATAACATGACGCCCTCAGAATGTAAAATCTATATATATTTTCCAATTTTCATTCATTAAGTGTGTAACTTTTGGGAGAACTTTAGGGATAAACCCTAGCTCGAATTCTCAGCCTTTTTCAAGGGATTTTCACCCTTGTTTCATCTATGATTAATTCAAGATAAGTCTTCCATCAAATCATTCAATATGTCTATGTGTTGTATGATTATATCTTATGCTTGTCTTTTAATTAACATGTTAGGCTAGGTTTCTCTTGTGTTTGCTTAGATATAATGAAACCTAGCTATTGATTACTTGTTGTTCGTTTGTTATTGATTGTTGTGGGTGGGTGATGTCGATGTTAGGCTTAAGAAAACTGGCTAACTTCCAATTGGTGACTTGCTTGAACGTCTTAAGAAACATGAATCGGATGTGTACTACGATTATATGGTTGTATTTAATGCATAGGTAATTACTAGTGATTTCATAGTTTGGATACTAAACGTGTCGCTATAGAATGAAGTTTTGGCTTATAGAGTTAGGGAAGTGATGCGCGTGGGATTGTTTACGCACTTTGTTTTACCTCTTAAGGGATCTCAAGAGGCTTACAATCCCCACCAGGCAGTGTACATGACCGATGTAGTATAGTGTAGTGGCAAGTACTGGGGGATTGATCGTTCTCTCACAGGGAATAGTGTTCGTTAGGTTAAAGACTACTCTAATTAAGGTCTAAGGGTGGAGGATGATTATTTTTGTATTTTTATGTTTTTATGAAAGCAGTAAAATCTCGGTTTTGAAGGAGTGGGCGGAATTAGTTGATAGTCAACTAACCCAAGTTATCTACTTATGCAATTAAATTAAAGTTTTGAGAAAACAATGATGGGGAAAGTAGTGTTTACTTAGATTTCATTACTCCCTAACTATCTTTTACCATGTAATTAGTATGCTGAGTTTGCGTGGATGACGGGTGTATTCCTATCAAGTCGTAGGGAGTGCGTTCAATTCCCTAACTCTATAAGTTCCTACCTCATTCTATGACGATACGTCAAGTATCCTATCATAAGCTCACCGATAGCAACCTACGCATGAAATACTACCTTAAAATCGATTAACGCACATACGATTCACGTTTCCTAAGACGTTCAAGCTTGTTACCGTATAGGAGGTTAGCCAGTTTTCTTAAGTCTAACGTAGATGAAACATTCATCCAAATCACAATCACAACATACACATCACATGATAATCAATAGCTAGGTTTCATTAGATCTAAGCAAACACAAGTTAATTTAGCCTAGCATGTTAAAGGAAAGAAAAGCACAAACATAAATCATACAACACATAGACATATTGTATGGATTGAATGAAGACTTATCTTAGATTAAACATGCAAGTTAGAGGGGGTAAAAATACCCTCTAAGGTCTGTGATACACGAGCTAGGGTTTAACCCTTAAGTTCTTGATGAGACGAAAAATGTTACGTTTTTAGGGGTCATTTTGAGTCCTAAGTCGTATGTTTTTGGTTTGGATTTCACCCAAAGTCGTTTCTTTTCTCATTTTAGGTACTTTTGAGAAGAAAATCACAAAAGAAGCATTTTCGGGCGTTTTCGGAGTGAAAAAGTGCGGAAAACAACAAAAACTCAAAAGACCCTAAAGATCACAGAAGGTGACGCCGTCATACTCTACAAGGTGACGACGTCAGGAGTAAGTGAATTCAAGGATTGGAAAAATACTCGTGACGGGCCAGAGAGTT